>CADDIJ020002609.1:0-18028 GCA_902809745.2 Tetradesmus lagerheimii | reverse complement strand
CTAGTGACTTACTAGTGTCCACTAGGGATGCAATTTGCCCTTGAAATGATCCCTAGTGATCCCTAGTAAGTCCCTAGTGAACTCTAGTGAACCCTAGTGAATTCCACTGGTGTAGGGGCCCACTAGGGAGCACTAGGGATGCTACTAGGGATCAGCCGTAGTCACTATGACTCATAGTGAGATATAGATTTGGCACTGCTACAGCAAGATTTTGCCAGTTGATACATCTACATGCCCCTGTCGGTCACAAAAACTGACCATAGGATTGTTCAAATACCGGTATCATCCACTCACAAGCAGTGTGTAGCTAGTGCCTACACGCAGGTACAGGATGCCTGTAACGGATTTCAGCAGCAGCAGTAGCCACAGCTGACGAGCAGCACTACGCTGTGACGCGCTGTTACGCCTGACGCCGCACTCACAACTCAAGGTAGTCAACAAATATCATCTCTGCAGTGCTCAAGTACCGTGCAACAGCGTGCAGCGCAGAACAGCGCTGTAACTGCCTGCTTGTGGAAGGCCCGAGGTGTCGAGATCAAGGCGCGACAGGCCGCACGAGTCTGATCATGACACATCGTCTGTAAGGCAATTGAGTGTCACGATCGACTTGCAGCTACACAACACAGACTGTCCCGTGCTGTCCCGACAGTGTCGTTTGTACGACATAACATGACACTGCACGCCCGCAAGGAGACAGACGTCTTGACCTTTCACCTTGCTGGATCCAGCTGCCATACGCGGTCTATGTCAGTCCACTACGATTGAACGACATACTGTAGAAGTCTTTGCACACCAGTGCATTTCTCAGGCTGGGTTACTGTGCTCTCCGAGAGTGTCTAGCCTGATCCCTGGGCTAGTCAAACAGGGGTTGCGTCCGTAGGCCCTACACAGTGCGGAACATGTCAGCACACATAATTTTGCACACTTCTCTGGCAGGGAAACAGCCAGGAGGCCCACGTAGCAACCAATGGTCTACACAGTGTATGTTGTACATTTTGTTACATACGATGCGCTGGGGCAACCCACGTCAGCAACATACTGTGCTGCGGCAGCTGCAACGCAAGTGCGCGCCAGCACGTTGAGCCACTGCACACGTTCGCACAGCTACATGCCATGCACACAGTGTGGATACACAAGTGCTCCTGGCCTGAGCAAGCGCAATCAGGCACACCGCAACATGTGGTACAGCTGTACGGCAGCAGCGCTGTCAAACAAAACCACCAGCAGATCTCTAGAGTGCGCGGCCAGCATCCTAAAATGGGTCCGAAGCAACTGAGGGCGCATCATCGTGCACCCCACCCGTCGAACAGGCAAGCTTTGATGCCGCCAATGATGCCAATGACATGCAAACTGCCACCAACTTTTGTGAACCACAAACGCACCATATTGTGCAGCAGCTTGTCCATTTATGTCGACAAGCTCTTCAACAAATGTCCGTACGAACGCACTGCCTTTGTATCCTGCACACAATGCTTTAGCCATGGCTATGCTGTGGCAATTCTTCCCTACACTGCGCATGCGACGCCTCAGAGCGCCCACAGGGATGCAAAAAAAACTGCTGCCGGGAGCTCAACAACAGTAACAAGCTTTTTGTAATGATGTAAACAAAGCAAGCTGCTGCAACACCTGCAGCTTAGCACCCATCTATCTGACAGGGCATTGCGTGAATGCATGCATTGCTCACCCGCCTGCACTTCATGCCTGCGCCGGGCACGCAGCACGGCATGTCGTCTGCACACATTTGAAAGGACATAGCTCGGCACGCACGCAAGTGGATGACATGACATTGTGCGTTGCAGCCCACATCACAACGATAGCATGTAGCGAGCCACAAGATGCCGCCCTACGCCATCAAACGTAGATAAGTGAGGCAAGCAGAGATAACCTAATGCTGCGCCACACGCGCCAAATCTGCTGCAACAATCCACTGGTGTCGGTACGCGGCAGCTGAAAGATGTCGGTCGTCAGATACATAAGTACAGTACAATGAATGTGTAACCACACCATCCCGCAAGAAGCTGAACAACAAGCCTGATCAGCTGTCAGGGCAACACATGCAGCAGCCAACCCTAGCCAAGCAGCAGTGCTCATGACAAGGCACCCGCAACGTCTCCAAACAACTTCAGCTGTGCCTGCTGCTGCATGCTTTACACAGCAGCAGCTCAGCTACAACCGAGCAAAACAGAGCAAGTCAAGCTATCACAGCAAACAAACCTCGAAGCAAGTCAACCATCAAGCCCTGCACCCCAGTTGGCGCACCTCGAATGTCAGTCAACGCAGCAGCGCATGTGCCTGTCCACCACACACACCGCGATCTGCAGCAAGCGCACCAAAGACCGCACTGGTGCACCACCACCGCCTGCATGTACCCGCCAGCCGTACAATGCACAGTGCATGGGCTCATGCGGCATGCAACACACATGTGCCTGCAGCTACTGCCAGTGCCACAGCACGCATGCATGCAGCCACCACCAGAGCTGATTTCAAGCTGCTTCTGTAATGCGCAAGGAGCAACAGCCCACGCCCTACAAGCACTGCACGTGGCCATGCAGCACAACCATGACGCCCGCGCATAGACCCCACGCATACCACAATATGCCACTACATGGCATTGCAGCCATCGACATCATAACACCCACGCCTCCCCCCCCACTGCCCATCCACCATTGCTCGTCACCGCCCCAACCACCTGACATGCGCACACACAAGTCACAACCCGCCCCATCTCCACCAACACATGTGCAGCACCAACCACCATCATCCGACCCTACTGCACGTGCCAGCCTCATCCATGCAACATCCACCAATCGCACTGCTGCTGCTGGTGTGGCCCTCCCTGCTACCGCTGCTACCATGGCTCGAGGAACCCCTCACTCCTCATCCAGGCTGATGTTGGTGCTCTCCTCAACGCTCTTCAGCGCCTGCACCGCCATCACCAGCTGGCTATCCTCCAGCCGCAGCGGCGACGCACGCGCCAGCAGGCTCAAGCTCAGCGGCGCCATACCACCCACACCCTCCCTGCCCCCGCCAGACACACCAACCATGCCGCAGTCCATGCCAACAGGCCCACCGCACAGCAGCAGCTCCGCCTCATCTGCGCAGTACACGCCGCTGCCAGGCAGCATCGTCTGCAGGCCTCTGCCGGCACCGGCAGCGCCAGCAAGCAGTGCCAGACCCCCGCCAGCGCCAGCTGTCGCCCAGTGCAGGTGGCCGCTGTTGCCAGACTTGCCTGACGAGCCGCCGCCATGCTGGCGCAGCACGTAGGGCCAGCCAGCGCAGCTCTGCTGCAGGCTGGTGCCGATCATGCGGGGCACTGCGTAGGCGCGCTCCTGCGCCTGTGCTGCCCAGGCTTGCATGGCTGCTGCTGCGTTGAGGTGCGCCTTGGTCTGGATGCCGCTGCGGATGGCCTCGAAGAAGCAGAAGAAGACGGCGCTGTTGATGCCGTTGGACAGGGCGCGCGCGCCGATGCCTGCGGAGCGGAGGTGGAGGAGCAAAGCGGAGTGCTCATCAAAGTCATGCCACGGCCAACGTAGTAGCGCAGATGAGGGACCAGACGAATGCCCCTGCTAAGGTAGCAGCGCTAGGCAGTTGCCACGGCAGCACTCGCTGTACCAGCCAGTATGTGTGCAAGTATAGCGCGTCCTGCATTGAGCAAGCTGCTGCTGCGTAATAATGTCGCCCGTACATGTTGACGTTGCACTGCGCTGCGTCATATGATTTGTATCAGGACCACGACAAGACTGCGCTTGCCTACACCCCAGCCAGCCATACACCCATGCACCACAAGCAAGCCAGCGAATGTCAAGATCCACGCCACATGCCAGCCCCCTGGCTCACGTGAGTCCAGTGCTAAGGTAGAGACAACTAGCCACAACCTGATGACCTTTGAAACCTCAGCAGCACCCACCTGTGAGGAAGCCCTTGGGCCCGTGCACAGCCAGGATGTCGCGCGCAGCTGACGCCATGGTGGGGCGCTGCGCTGCTGCGCACATCATGCGCGTCTTGATGACGTCCAGCGGCGTGGTGGATGCTGCAGCCAACGCTCCTGCAAAAGCACCCATGCCAAAGTCCTCCTGCAACCAGGCAGCAGAGACGGCAGAGCATGCGCAGGTTCAGTCACAGCGCAAGACCTGATGAACGTGTGCAGAGTGCGGGCGTGAAGCTTGGGAACGTTGCAATATTGAGAGCAGGACGGAAGCAAGGAACACGAATGTCACAAAGACACAGCGTTCGGCACATGCAGACAACAGCTCGACAAGACATTCCCATTAGATAGCAGGAAGCAGCCACATTGTGCCCTCGCCCCAGCACACACCTGTGGTGACGGGTTGCGTCCGTTATTTGCCCGCTTGTGCAGCTGGCGCAGCGACTCATATGCTGCAAACTTGACTGCCATGTCAGGCACGTCCTCCAGCAGGGTAGGAAAGAAGCCGGTGAACAGCCCGCGCACCCCAGCCTTGGACGTGATGCTGCTGGCCGCAGCAAACACGTTAGGGTACACGCCGGCCTGCACGCTGCGGATGCACACTGCCAGGGGCACCTTGACCACGCTGCTGCCTGCGGCTGCCACGCCACCCGACACAAACGCGACTGCGCTGGGGCTGAGGTCGGTGTGCGTGGCGATGACGTTGCAGGCCACGCCGTAGCACGCAAAGTATGCGCCAATGGCAATGCCTGCGCCGCTGGCGGCACCAACCACCCCCTTGTACAGGCTGGCTAGCCCTGCGCTCATAGCCTTGAAGTCAGGCCCGTGCACAGGTGGCGGCACCAGCTGGCCAAACTTGGAGAGGCCGCGCACACTGGCGGCTGCTGGAGCTGCACGTGCAGCAGCACCGCCAGACATTGCTGCTGATGTGGCAGCGTTGCCAGCGGCCTGCATGCGCACCTTCAGCGTGTCTAGCGGGTGGATGGTGCTCTGGGACAGCGCACGTGCGAGCGCGCCTGCAAACACATCGCTGGCAGGCTTGGTGGCCACCTTGTTGGAGCGCTTGGGCGCAGCAGCTGCTGCTGCAGCAAGTGCGCCGCCGCCCACAGCTGCGGCTGGCACAGGCAGCGTGGCTGTGGCGCTTGCAGGGATGCTGCTGCTGGGCCTGCTGCTGCCGCCACCGATGCCTGTGAGCCTGCCAAGGGTGCGCAGGCCGGGGATGGGGATGCCTGGGATGGGCAGGTGCAGCCTGAAGGGCAGCAGGCGATGCTTGCCGCCGCTGCTGTTGCCGGTCCTGCTGGTTTCAGGTGCGGATTCCATGGGTGCGGAATTCCACTGCTTTATGAAGTGACTGTTGCTGTGTTGTTTCTTCTCGGGCTACTGCTACTGCTCAATCTACACACTGCAACTGCTACAAAAGCTGCTCTTACAGCTGCTTTGCCAGGCTGCTACTGCGCTGGGATGTTCTACACTGCAGATGCTGCTGCAACACTTGGTAGCGTTGTGTCTGCGCCTGCTTGCCAACCTGGCTGGCTAATGCTATTGCTACTACTGCTATCACCGGCCACTACCAGCTGCTGCTGCTGCGCAGGTAGCTGGTCAGTCAATCAATAGCCTGCACACCCGTGAAGGGGGCAGGTAGCCCTTGAAAAGCCTGCACAAAGCAGCGGCGGCACACACGTGCGGACAAGTTATGTCTGGAACACACGCTTGCCGACTGCTACCTGACAAGAGAAGCATGAAGACAAATAATGGCGACCTTTGACTGTATTTGCATCTTCTCAAGCTCAAGGTCGTACAGATCATGCACGAACAATGCAAACTACACTTGAGCAGCTGTGCAGCAGCATGCTGGCAAGTTCAAGTTTCAAAGTTGCGGCGGGCAGACAGCGGAGGCCCTGAGCAAGCACAGATCGCTGTCGCTCTGTGTCGCGAAACCTCCAAATGGCAGATCAAGCCTGCTGCTGCGCTCTGCTGCTGATCCTCGGAACCGACACAGAGCCCGCCAAAATTCACCGGAAAGGCTCTCAGGCTCTGAGCGTGCGGCTGAAGCAGCAGCGACGATGCTATATCACTTTGCGCGTTGAACTGCTGCTTCAAAGACAGGTGCTCCAGCTGCTGGTGGTGCTCGAGCAGCAGGTGAAGGGCAAGCTCATCAAAGAGCAAAGCTGGTTGATCCCTGCCTCCTGCAAATGTCTTGAGGTTGCTCTGCAAGAATCAATGAACGTTAAGGTGAGGTGCTGCTGCAGCTGGGGATATCGCACCACCTCGGCCATCCATCAACTCACCGTCTCACGCCTCAAGTAAACTTGGCCAGCAAGCGCCTCTCCAGGCAGGGCACTTCCTTGTGCAGTAAAAAGTAGACAAGCGGTCCAAAGCACAATCTGCGAGGACGGAAGCAGCACTGCATGAGCAGGGCAGCGTTGCACAGTCTGGGGCCCCCATACTTGGACGAGCTGGCGCACCTCTAGGTAACACAACGCAAGCAGACTCAAGAATATTTTAGGGCCGCGCGTTGTTTGCCTCATCACTCATGTTCTGTTGATGCTTTGTTGAGGCCAGCGAAGCAGCAGGCTTGGAGTCAGAGAGAGGCACAGTGGCTTTTGATGACCAGCTTGAAGCGTAATGCACTGCTGAAGCGGTGGAACATGTCTGCACGCGCGCGAAGTGACCACAAGCCCCACTGGCAGTGACACGCATTGTTACCGGGTTTATGCGAGCTGCTGATGCAGCCTTCCGGCCTTTTAACAGTGCATTAGTGTTGCTTATAGACGATCAGCGCACGATCGATGTGGGATATGGGCACGTCGTCTTGAAAGTTTGACTTTTGCCTGCCAGGTGGCATACAGAGGCTAGCGTCGGCAACATCGCCTGCAGATGATAGACAGCTCGTGCATGATCACGTGTCTGCTCTGAAGCTATGCATATTGCAGCCTGAAGCCGAATATGCAGCTTATGCTGATGAGAGACTGTTTTAGTGTGCTTTGCACAGCGCATCAGACTCTATGTTGAATGTTTCTTGACTGGCCGATGTCTTCATGTCATCAGCTACGCCAGCTTCATTTGCAGTGACCCACTCACAGTGATCAAACTTGCTTGCATGCCACAGCAACAGCAGCAGTCAGTTGTGCATGTGTGTGGGGTGCACTGAAATTGAAACACACTGTGTGCTAAGTATTGGACGCGGGCTTGGGGAGTGTGTAGTTCGTCGAGATCACAGTCAGGGAGGGGGGGGGTCGGTCGAGGTCACAGTCAGGGTGTGTGTGGTTTGGTCGAGGTCACAGTCAGGGGGGGGGGCTGCTTCAGTCCGAGGCGGACTTGGTGCCGGGCGTCAATGCCAATTGGCTATTCGCAATGTTGCATGCTAGGGCCGTATCCCTTTCTCTCCAGGCACGCTACTGCAAGAAGGGAAGAGGCTGCCAGCACTGCGCGGCTTGCATAAAGGCCAGGTGATGGCGGTGTACCACGGTGCACTGTGCACGGTGCACGGTGCATGCGCGTCTGCTGGTGTCCTGCCAGTGTTATGTTGCCAGCCGTCAGTGACGGGCCGTATGTTGCCAGCCGTCACTGACGGCACTAAGTGCTATGCATGCTGCTGTTGTCATGTGCCGCTGCATTGCACCCTGCGCTGGCTTGCAGTCTCATTGGTACATTGTCACAGTACCAGGTCATGCCAGCTCAGCAGACAAAGCTCGACTCGGCCGGCTTGGCTGGCAGCTACGGCTGCTTACTCGGTACTCAATAGCAGTGCTAGCACAGTGCGAGTGTTGCATGCTGGAGCAGTTTGTCCTGTTTCATACGCCGGCTCATCGGGCACAGCCACCAGTCTAGTGGACCGGTGAAGTCTTATCAGCTAGATGTTGGCTCGGCAGGCCTGCCCAAGTTGGACAACGTCCGTGAGTACGACTGGGCGTACAACGCTTGGCCCACCAACTGGAACAGTGCGCAGCCTGCTTTGTGCTTCCAAAAGCCTAGGCATTTCTCCTCTGCTGTGGTAGTGGCACAGTATGCCAGAAACGGCTCAGGACATGCTAGCCTGCTGGGCCCCATGGAGTCCAGGCTGGCAGTACTACTGGAGCCTCCTGCCTGGAGGCTGGACGGTCCAGGCTGGCACCAGCATGTCAGGTATTGCAACGCAGAGGGCCAGCGGCTGTAGTATGTCATTGATTCTCTGGTCAGGGGTGATCTGGACAACTTGCGTGCTGTACGCCAGCCTGTTGAGCCAGGATGCTGCGTACTCGCCATGCCTGGTTTCAGGGCTTGACACTGTCAGACAGTTGACCTGGATGGACTGCTGGTGTGTGCTGGTCCTGCCATGCAGAGCCGGGGTCAACTTTCACACATTTCGTTGATGTGAAGCCAGCCTGCATGGCTACGGTTCTCGACCTGCTGTGAACGAGAGAACCCACTTCTACTGCCTGACTCTACTGCTGTGTCACTAGCTGGTGACGTGCTGAGCAACATTACTATTTAGAGTCACACAACACCGTTCTGCGTTTGTACCGACTGGGGCTTGGCGAGCCTATTGGCAGGGAGAACGTTGGTTGACACTGTTGAAGCAGCACCGATACTGAGGCTCGCGAAGGTGTGCTGCCGAGTGCACTACCAACTTGCGTTGTTCTCGCCTATGCTAGAGTGCTGCATGCCATGCAGGGCCATTGTGTCGAGCTGCTGGCCTCATGCTGCTGTGTGTGCTGATGTGGACCTGCTCGCATACAGTGCCTGCTGTTGATGCTATGTCAAGCATATGCATTGTGTATGCATCGTATTTGACTGCAGGACATGGCATGGGTTGATGGCAGCAGCATCGCAGCGCATCGCAGCAGCGGCATCTGCTGCACCTGGCGCGCATTGCAAGCCTGCCTGACAGCAAGCAGCTGTTGCTGTACTTTTCTTCAGCATTAGGCCTGAGGTTTCAGTCTCATAGCTAGCAGCGCCAGCACTGTTACAACAGCAGCTGTACCAGCTGCGAGGCATCACCTGCAGGGGCAGGCACCACCACGCACAGTAGCAGCAGCAGGAGCGGCAGCAGCTATGTGGGGCTTCTTTGCTGTGGGCCTTGTAGGCATGGCCTGTGCAATAGGCTGGCTGTTGCGGCGCTATGCGGCACCCTCTGTGCCGTACATTGTGCTGGCAGCAACAGCATATGCCTGGGCAGTGTCCATGTCGATTGTGCTGATCACGCCCATTGATGTATGGGCTGCGCTGAAGCACCAGCCAGAGCGTGGCATCAGCATACTCTGGCGCATCACCTACTGGAGCACGCAGGTGATGCAGGTTGCAGCGGCAAGCAGAATTGCAGAACCTGCTGTGTCTTGACGATGCGGCACTGCTGGCTTGTGCTGCTGCGACAGCCCATAGCAACAGCGCATGTCACTGCGGATGGATATGATGCCACAACAGCAGCAGCAGCAGCTTGGCCGTATGCACCGTCCACAGTTCGTTTGCAGGCAAGTGCAAGTCTGTCGTGTGAGGCGAGCGTTTCTGTCTGTTGGTGCATCTATGCAGGTGCTGACATGGCTGGCGCTGCCCTTCTTCCAAGTGTACTCGGATGCTGGCGACTTTACTGTCGGGGGCCGCTGCATGACATCACTGAAAGAGAACGGGCTGCTTTACGGGCTGGCTGGTGCAGCAGGTGAATGGGGTGGTGGCAAAGCGGCTGACGGTTGGGGTGGTGCCAAGGGTGTGACGGTTGGGGTGGTGCCAAGGGTGTGACGGTTGGGGTGGTGCCAAGGGTGTGACGGTTGGGGTGGTGCCAAGGGTGTGACGGGCAGCAGCGCTATGTTACACCCAGCAACAGTAGGCAGCAGATGTCACAATGGCTGCTGGTGGGTGTGATGTATGCAGCAACAGCAGCAGCAGGACGCTCCATGCTCGCATGTAAACCCATTCCAGGTACACAGTTGCATGTGTGCTCTGCCGGCATACGTGCAATAGGTTGCCCCCGCTCTTTCGATACTTGTGCTTGTCCTACAACCGCACAGCCTGCACAAGCTCCTGCTACCTGCATAACATGTGCACCATTGTACTCATCGCAAGCGCCAGATCTGCTCCACCAACTGTACCCCATTGGTGGTGTCTGCTGTTCACTCGTCCTCATCACCACTGCCAGGTGCTGTGGGCCTGCTGGTGATCGTGGTGTATGAGAAGACGCTGGCGCTGTCAGATCTGCCTGCACTGGGCATGGCACTCAGCAACACATTTGGCCTGTCTGCGGGCATCCTGCTCATGGGCTACGGCCTGGTGGAGATACCGCGCGAGATGTGGAAGGCTGACGCAAGCCACTTGCTGAAGTGGTGTGCGCACAGGTGCGGGGGTTGGGGTAACATGCAGAACGGGTGGAATGCAGTGGACTAGGTGCCGCGTGGAGAAAATGCGCAGGCACCGAGTGACAGTGTGCAAGGGTTCAAGCCGTCATACATGCATGATCACTGCTGTTGGTGCTGTCAGGGGTTGGTGCAAGTGCGCTGTGCTGTGTCCTGCGCACTTGATTGAACGCTGGCTATCCGACGTGCATCTGCTGGTTTGCGCCTGTGTGCAGGGCTGGCCGCTTTGCAGAGGATGTGCTGCGCACCACAAATGAGTTGGAGAGCGTGGTCACCATCATTGTGGCAAATGATAAGCAGATGCCACGGCGTGACCCACTGCGGCCATACATGGCGGTGAGTGGTAGCAGCACACTGCCAGCTGCCTACCTGCTTGTTGTGCATGCTGATGGATCACCACATGCATGTAGCTGTACGGTGCCTTGTGGACTGCATTGGTGTCGGCTACTCCATCTTTTAGTGCCAACGTCCGCACAGCTTTGTGCCAGACTCAATGTGTCTGCGCTGCAGGGCACTTTCCCCAGCCATTTAAATGGTGTGCAAATGCGGTAGCCAGCCCTGCAGCCCAAGTTCACTTCCGCCACCCTCACCGCTCCATGTCCATGCTTTCCTTCATGCTGCATCAAACGTTTGATCCTGCTGCTATCTATCCATTTCCTGCCTCCTGCAGGCCATCAGCACCGCTGCTGAGCAGGAGTCTCCAGTGAAGCCCAGCAGCGTGGTGGCTGCGGGCTACGACATGGACGCGCTGGCAGCAGACGACCTGGAATACAACTACGACAAGGCAGGACTGGCAGCGCTGCGGCGGCGGCTGGCTGCAGCCATCCACGACTTCAAGGGCGCGCATGCGCAGTACGAGGAGGTCATCCGGCAGGTGCGGTTTGTAGTAAGGTGACTGGAGGGGGTGGGCTGAGAGGGGCTGGGAGGGGTGTATGTCAGCATTGCATGCGTGTCTGCTCCGAAACGGTCGTGTGCATGTCACAAAAACGCTGTGTTGTGCCGTGCTGTCTGCAGGCGCTGGGCCTGCTATACGCATGCATGTGCCCTCACGTACATGTGCAACCACACAGACGTGCTGTGTTTTGGTGAATGTCTGCAGGCGCTGGACCAGGAGGCTATCATCAAGTGCCGTCAGCTGGGCGTGTACGAGCCTCCAGGCCTGGCTGCAGGGGATGCGGGGATGCGCGCTCAAATGCGCCGCGCACTCTGGCGATGGAGATGCGTGGGGCAGGTGCGGCACAGCAGCATGAGAGCATGTGTTGAACACTTTGTATTCACCTGGAAATGTGGCTGCTTGACTGTAGTTATGCACCGGGCGTTGCGGACAGCAAGTGTACCAGCAGCACTACTGTGTCTTGCAGCAAGAGATGCATTTACTGTGCGATCCTCTGCAGCCTGTCGTAAGTGCGATAGTATGGTAGGGCATCAGTGCTGCTGCATTCATCCCGACTGTATGTCTCGCCCCTTGTGAGCCTGAAGCTCCTGTGTCAAGAGCCTGTTGTGTCTGCCGCTGCTGTGTTGCGCATTGTGTATGCAGCCGATTGGCCGTAAGGTGATGGCTGCGCTGCTGGTGTGCTTCAGCGGGCTGGTGGTGTGGAGTGAGGCCACCATCTTCACAGGCGGCCACCCAGACCTGTCACCGTTCAGCAGGGCCATCAGGTGAGCAGGACCAGCGCAAGCAGCAGCTGGTTGTTGTTGCCGGCGTTGCGCGTCAACATCTGTGGCTGCAGCGTGAAGATGGGACTCATTTGCCATTTATATCGTGGATCAGGCTTGCACATGGCTTTGTGGCAGAGTGCATGTGCCGTATTGCTGCTGCGCTTCAAGCTGCTGCTGCTGCTGCTGCTGCTGCTGCTGCTGACCACCCGCTCTGCCGTGCTGCGGGTTGTTCTGCAGGGGCTCGCTGGGCAGCGAGTTTGGCCTGCAGCTGTTGGTGATGATGCCGCTGGCATACATCTGCATCTGCACCTACTTTGCGCTGTTCAGGTGCGGGCATAGGCTGCTGCTATCCCTGTGTAGTACTTACCAGTATCCCTGTGTAGTACTTACCAGTATCCCTGTGTAGTACTTACCAGTATCCCTGTGTAGTACTTACCAGTATCCCTGTGTAGTACTTACCAGTATCCCTGTGTAGTACTTACCAGTATCCCTGTGTAGTACTTACCAGTTTCTCAGCCTGAGAACTGGGAAGGGATCCTGTTCATTGTTTGCCAGTCTGCATGCTGTTTAGGTGCTTTTTTTGAGCTGCGTACGCGTGGCTGCTTCTTGATTTACCAGAAAGAGACGCTAGCTTCATGCATGTTGATGTACGCAACAAATATAGCAGAGCTGCAGTGTCGGCGCAACAGCAGCTGACTTGTGCTGCTGCCATCTCCTTGTACTGCGCTGTTTGACGCAGGATCAACGCGTTCAACTACAACAAGCTGCTGCCGCGCACCACCACTGGCGCTGCGTTGATGCAGAACGGCAGCTTGATGGCACGCTTTGCCGCGCCCACGTGCTGGAACCTGCTGCACATGGTGCACATGGACGGCGTGGTAGACGAGCAGGGGGGCACCACTGTGTTCACACAGGTGAGCGCGATGGTGTTCACGTTGACGTGTTGTGCGGTGTACACAGTTGAAGTGAGGTGTGAGAGTGGGAGGGATTATACGTTGCACTGCCTGTGCGAAGTGCGACAGGATGGAGAGAGGTAGCAGGATGACTGCATTGACAGGAAGAGGTAACGCAGGCGCTGTGGCGCATATACACGATGTTATTAGAGTGCACAGAAGAATGCTTTCAGGGTTATGTACGTTCCCCAGCAAGCGCATACCTGGGGACGGGTGCTGTTGTATAAGTGGCCAACAGGGCCGTGTGTGCAGGCATTTCTTGGTATAAGCAGGTGCGGTTGCTTTGGGAGTGGCTGGGTTCAGGTGTACCAGCACAGAGCGTGCCTGCTAGCCTCCTCTGCTGCTGTATGTCACCTTGAGCGCCTGCTGCATCAACTGCCATTATCGCTACGTCCCGCCTGCACTAACTCTGTGTTACGTGTGCTGCTGCCGCTGCATGCAGAACATGGGCACCATGACGGTGCTGCCTGTGCTGGGCAAGCACCTGAACACCTACCTGCCGCTGCTGCTGGTGGTGCACTGCCTGCTCATTTGGCTGCGGCTGTGGGACAGGCTGGCGGGTGCATGCGTCAGCAGCAAATACAAGTTTGACAAGTGAGTGGCAGCACAGCGCAGTGCCGCACAGTCACCAGATAGGGCCAATTTTGTAGCTGTGCAAGCAGGACCGAAGGCTGAAGCTTGCAATGGGCGCTACAGGGGCGTGTGCAGCGTTCAATCCAGCAATCATTCTGCGCGAAGGCTTGACCGCCTTCTGTAGCTGCACGCCTCTTTTGCTGCGTGCACAACCACCATGTCTGCGGCCTGACTACCGCTGTGGAGCGATGTTGATGACCACCACACTGAGGAATGGCTGAACCGCGGCCATGTAGCGTGCGGAACAACACAGTTGTAGTCTCAAGCATATGCTGCTGCTGCACACATCTCACTGCTGCCTGTATCATGCTGCCTCCTCTCGCGCCTGCCACCCCGCTGCAGCGATGACGTGGACGACCAGCATACTTGTAGTCCCAACAGCATGCTGTCGCTACACACGTTTCATGCTGCCGGTCTCATGCTGCTTGTCTCACTGCTGCCTACCTCGCGCCTGCCGCCCTGCTGCAGCGACGACGTTGACGACCAGTACACGGAGAAGGGCCGGCTGCTCATCCGCAAGGAGGGCGAGGCGCTGGCCAACGGCCTGCGCATCGGGGAGATCCTGGCCGCTGACGACCTGGAGCTGCAGCTGCCGGGGCTGACAGGCCGCAAGCGTGAGTGGGGCTGTGGTGAGGCTGCTGCGTGGGCGGGGGGAAGGGAGGCGCTGATTTCTTGCAGATGAGGTTGAGCGGTGTGCTGGTGGTGGCATGCAGGTGCTTATGCGTCCTTTGTTTCTGTTGTATCCTTGCAAGGGCACTGCTTGTGCGTGAACACAGCCTCTGTGTTGTTCTGGGCAGTGCGTTCCAAAGCGCAGCGTGTGCTGTTCTTTGTGCACTGATGATATTCCTGCTGACTGGTTGGCGCTGCTGTTGCTGCTGCTGCTGCTGTTGTGTCTGTAGGCATGAAGAAGAACAAGTCATGGTTCAACTTCGGCCGGCAGCAGGTACCAGGCAGCAGCAGCACGGCAGCAGGCAGTGCTGGCGCCAGCAGCAGCGCCGCAGATGGCGAAGCTGGTGCGAGCGGCAGCAGCAGTACCGCCGCTGCGGCCAGGAGTGAACGTGTGTCGATGCTGCAGTTGTTCACGGGGCGCAGTGATGGTGATGGCGAGGCCAGGGGCGGCCTTCTGTCGAGCCTGATGAAGAACAAGTGAGCAGGCTCTGCAACCGCATGCGCGTGTGGTACTGCTGCTGGTTGTGCTGCCATGTGTTACAGTGTGTCACTGCATGCCTTGCTGCTTGGGTGCTGCTGTTGCACTTTACAGTGCATGCTGGTGCAGCAGAGTGTGCATTACTGGGTATTGTCAAAGGGCGGATTTAGACGGAACCCATGTAAAGCAAGCTGCGCACCTGCAATGCATAGCTGGACCAGGAGGGACCCGCCCATTGTGCTGTATATACTGGCTTGCCAGGTCAAGACCTTGGTTTGTGTGACGTGAACGTTGTGTGTTGCTTGCATGCGTGCTGAATGATCGCCAACCTCACGTGCTGTGGCTGCTGCTTGTTTGCAGGCACGGTCCCACTGTCAGCCCGCCAGAGAGTGACGCAGACAGCGGCAGGTCAGGCACAGGCCTGGACGGCATTTTTGCTGAGATCAGCACCACCGGCCAGCAGGGCAGGGGCAGGCCAGGTGCACGCACGCAGCAGTGAGGCAGTAGAGCATCAACTTAGGGAGGCTGTGCACGACTGAACATTGGGTTGGGCTCAGTGTTGGTTCTAGTTGCACAGGCAGGACTTGTGAGGCAGCAACACTACTAAATCAAGCATGCAGAGAGACCTTTGAAGCTGCTCATCAATTGCGCAGCTGCGTGCTATTGAATGATGCAGTGTTTGGTGGATGTAATCGTGGTGTATCCCGCAATGCGCTGCCAAGCAGTCTTGTGCCCGGAGGCTCGTAACGAACATTAATCATAGTAGCCAATGCAGATGTGTAGACATCCAAACATTTATGCAGCTGCCATGGTTGGTGTGTACATGAAGGCAGTACGCACGTGCAGATCACAAGCAGCACTTCCAACTGCTGGAGGAAGTTCAGTGCAGCATGTGCCACATGTATGGAGTGCCAAGAGCAGCAGCAGTACTTGCTGCTGCTGCTCAGAAGACTTATGTGCACAAGCAAGGCTGCGTGCATGGAAGCTTGCGTGAATAGATTGATACAGGGGCCGAGGCCTAACTAGTAGGTACCTCAGCCTGCCAAATATTCAAACGTGGAAAACACCGTAGTGTCTTCCCATCCGCGCCGCAGGCTTAGTGCAATGCGAGCAGTCGCGAATGGGCGGGGGGCCTACATGATCACCCCCACACCCCGTTCAGGTAAGTATGAAGATTACACGGAGTGCGGCAGGGTGTACTTGCAGATCAGACGGAAGCCCAGCAGACGCCGGCCCTCAATCAGACGTAACAGCTGCCACATCAGCGCTCAAAGCTGTTCGATGATCCTTACATCGCTGCAGCAAAGCGGTAAAAACGATCAAGACATACAGTGTTTGATGCGTGCTTCAAAGTCAAGATGCGCCAGCTGCAGTTGCCAGCAGAGGGTGTTGGCCCAGCTGCTGCTGCTGCTGACAGTCAAGATTGACCTGCAAGATTACTGTCCTGGAAGCTCTCTGTGCTGCTGCGCTTTACCACACTCTGCCCGTGCTGCAGCGCTGAATGAGACTTCAATACACATTGTATTATCTGCCTAATGCACTGCCCAGATCTAGCAGTGGCCCTGCTGCGCCACATGCTGACCGAGTCAGCAACTGCTGCTACCACAGGTGAGGTCCACTTCACTGCTCAACAAGGCTGACACCACGTACGTGAGAAGCTTATACTATCTGTTCTACTGCAGTTATGCATGTGCTCCTAGGCGAAGGCTGCAAGCAGGTCGAGTTACACATCATCATCATCATCATCATGTTACCCATTAAGCCATAGCATCAACGCCATCGGCCCCGCGCCCCTCAGGTCGAGTTACACATCAATTCAGAGCAGACTGATCATCCAGGCTGGCACGCTATGCACGTTGGTGAGTTGCACACTTGGCTTTGCTGCTGCTGGCAGGTACCGGCTGGATACATGATGTTACTGAACCATAAGCACCAATTCAATGTGCGTCAGCCCTGCTCTGCCCGCAAACCTCTGAACTGCATTCATCGCACGGTCCAAGTCGCATGGTGCAAACTCTGGACCTGCAGTGAGGCAAAACATCAACTCTGGACCTGCAGTGAGGCAAAACATCAACTCTGGACCTGCAGTGAGGCAAAACATCAACTCTGGACCTGCAGTGAGGCAAAACATCAAGCACACAACTTGGTGAAGCAGCCTCGCACTACGTGCTATGCAGTGCTGCCAGCGCTGCAGAGACAGTGCATAGCAGCTCGTCGGACAGGACACCATGCTGTTGCAAAACACCACTGACATGCAATACCATGCCCTGCCAAGCTGCTGCCAGGCCAACAGCCACAGTTGGGCCGCATACTGTGGGTGCTACTGACCACCTGCCTGTGTCTGCCCGCATTGTCAGGCCTGTGGTACGCCGCCCTGCAAAACAGGTGGTGCTGCGCCTCAACGCACAGCCCAAGGATTTCAGGCTGCAGAATGGGGAGCAGTCAGCGGAACTTGAGGCATATCAGGATGCTCTGTCGCAGCTTGGTGCAGCCTACACAGCCACGGTCACCACTTTGCAGCAGCAGGCTTCTGCAGGCTCAACTACAGCAACTAGTGCAGTGCAGCAAGCGCACGAGCAGATGCTAGCAGCACTTCGTCATGCTGTCAACGCCAGTTTTAGCTACAAGAGGGTTTGGGTTGGCAAGTCCTTCCCATGGTGGACTCAGGAGCTCACAGATGCTGTGGAGGACAGGAAGCAGGCTTACCTGCGCTACAAGAACTCAGGGCTTGTAGCAGATTGGGCTACTTATAAACAGCAGCAGAAGGCTACTACACAGCTGGTCAAAGCAGCAGAGAAGCAGTACAAAGAGCAGTGCCAGCATGCCATTACTTCTGCATACACAAATCGCATGAATGATGACAGCCTGCTTGAGAGAAAGACATGTGGCAGCTTGTGCGTCGTCTGTGCCCTAAGCATGTCAGCGAGGCAGTTTACAGCGTCATGCAGCATCCATCTGGGCATGTGGCATCTACCCCAGCTGAGAAAGCTGATGCTTTCAAGTGTCAATATGAGCGCGTTGGCAGCCATGCAGCATTTGCTTCCTCCAACCCCCAGTTTGACGCTGCACACATGTCTTGTGTTGCAGCCAATGTGCAACAGTATTTGCAAGACTCTGCTAACTCCCCTGCCACCCCGCTGGACCTGCCCATCACCGCCGCCGAAGTTTCCGACTGCCTGCAGAGGCTGCGCACTGGCAAGGCCGGCAACCCGGCTGAGGAGGGCATTGTCAATGAGCTACTCAAGTATGGAGGCAGCACGGCCGCAGATATGTTACTGCAGTACTGCAATCTGATGTGGCAGCTTGAGCAGGTGCACCAGGTGCCAGGTACGGTTGTGAACATGCCCAAGAAGGGTGACCTGACAGACCCCACCAACTACCGTGG
>CADDIJ020002608.1:0-16190 GCA_902809745.2 Tetradesmus lagerheimii | reverse complement strand
GCTGCCCATGGTTGAGTTTGCAATCAACAGCGCACAGCACGCATCCACGGGGTTTACACAATTCTATTTAAACTACGGTAGGCACCCGAAGACACCTCTCAGTCTGCAAGTGCCAACAACAGATGACACCCCAGAATTTGCAGATTACGGTGCACCGGCAGTCACTAAATTCACAGCTGACTTGCAAGCTGCAGTGCACAAAGCAAGTGGCATGTTGCAAGCAGCGCAGAACAAGCAGAAAGCGTACGCTGACCAGAGACGGTCACCAGATCCAGATTATGCAGTGGGAACAGAAGTGCTGCTATCTAGCAAGCCCATCCCACTCAAACATCCCGGTAGTTACAAGCTCTTGCCTCGTTGGCTTGGGCCTTTCAGAGTCGCAAAGCGCATCAGTTCAGTTGCTTATAAGCTTGAATTGCCAGCCAGTATGGCTCGCATTCACCCAGTATTTCATGCGTCTTTGCTTAAGCCGTACCGCAGTGACGGTACATACAGGCCGCCACCCCCAGTTATTCTGGAGGATGGTTCAGAGGAATATGAGGTTGAGACAATTTTGTCTCACAGGGGCAGGGCACTTCTCAATTCAGCCAGAGCAGTTAGGGAGTACTTGATTAAATGGAAGGGATATTCTCATGAGCATAATACGTGGGAGCCTTCCAGCAATTTGACTAGCCCAGATGTGCTTACTGCATACTTGAATCGCACTCAAACAACACCAGCAGTCGGTACACGCCGACGTAGCGCTAAGCAGAAGAGGCAAGCACGTGCCTCACAGCAGCAACAACCAGTGCATACTCGACGCAGGCACTGACTGTGTGTTATCCTGCCCTGCCTGCCCTGCACTTTGGTGCACAGTGAGTGCCCAGCGTTGCGCTGCGGATCAGGCCCTGTTCCAGGCTAGTCCACCCACACCCCAGTCAACAGTCGCGCTTCCACCAGTCAGACACTTGGGTTTTACCCGGTGCACAAAGTGTGTGTGTGTGTCTGTTTGTACAGATGTGCTCTTGTAGCACTCAGGCCTTGCCTGACAGTAAACAGGATCCTTGATCCTTGCTTGTTACAGTTGTATGCCGTACTCCTTTGTCGGGCCGACAAAGGTCCAGAGGGGGAGGTATGTAACAGGCAGCAAGGGAACAACAATCCCAGTTCAGGCCAAAGCCATGTCAGGCGAAGCCTATGTGGCTAGGCAAACGCCAGTTCAGCCCCAGACAGGGCCGAAGGCTCTGGCATGCGGTTCCGATCCTGGCTCTGGGCTTACCCGCAAGGGGTCAGGTCTGGCGTCAGGAGCCCAGTCGAGGAGCGGTGCTAGGCTTAATACGGATTGGAGGAGCATGCCGACAGTTCTCCCTTGCGTTCCCAGTGTACAGTAAAATAGGAAGCTGCAAGCAGCTCAGCTCGGGCTGTCACTCTGAGGTTTTAACCCCAGAAAAACCTCTGTGCGTAAGGTATGACATTGGTTATGCTAGCATAACCGTCTTCCTTACGACACGCAATTTGGCTGCACTCTGGGAATCTTCGGGCATGAATGCAGTATTCTAATCAGTGTTGGTGACAGCAGTCTATACATCTTCCAGTGTAGAGGGCAGGCTGAACATGCTTCGCTGACCCAGCAAAATGCTGATACAGACGCAAAGGCAGCACATGTGTAAATGTGAGTAGTGTGCTGGCTTTTGAGAGCACTGCATGTCATCAGCATGAAGCAAGTATGCACTGATGTCAATACTCACCCAACAGCCTGGCAGCGTAACTGCCTTGTACTGACAGCATGCAAAGCAAGCGCGCAAGCAGGTGTACATGTGGAAAGCAGGTCAAGCAATAACACACAATTGTACATGGCATCATCTGCGAATCACCCGTAAGCCATTGCCTCGCAAGACAGTGTGCCAAGCAACAAATGGCTGACGTGTGAGCAGCTGGTTTTACGATGTCTACCCACTAGGTTTAACGTGACGGGGTCTATAGGTCTGGGTGACCGCCGGGAGTCTAGAGTCCGGCGGGACGTTAAACACGTGGGTTAGCGTAGTGGTATGGCGTTCGTTTGCCATCCATGAGGCGGGGGTTCGATTCCTGGTCGGGTCGAACTTTCTGGCGGCGCTGAGTCGAAAAATGCCGAGGCCTGAAGATACTTGGCGGCGGCGGTGGTAGTAGTGCGTCGTAGGCGCTGAAAAGCGCGTCGCGGAGGGTGACCAGACTGGCTCCGTGTTCTCGCGGCCCTCCACCGGGGTATGGTGGCTTGTAACAAATTCTTCTTCGTCTGGGTGACCAGACTGGCTCCGTGTTCTCGCGGCCCTCCACCGGGGTATGGTGGCTTGTAACAAATTCTTCTTAGGGTCTATAGGCACTCGTGCGCCTCCTAGACCATGTTTTTGTTACTTATACACACTCACTTTGTGTGTGTATTGCCATTCTATCGATATCTGACTACTATAATTCGGGTGTACAGTAGCGACGTAGTCGCGTTTTTTTTGCACCGTGTAACATATACTAGCTGTTTCCCGTGGCTACGCCACACTCGCCAACTACATCGAAGACAGGTGCTTCTGCTCGCAAGTGTTGTGGTTGCATGTACAACACTGACAGGCAACCTGCTTCCAACTCACCAGCAACTTGTAGCTGCAGCTCACAGTATATGACACATGCCAGGACACAAATGTTGATTTCCTCAAGCACAGTGTTCCAGCGCCGAGTGTGAAGCTCAAACCCCAACGCCCTGGAACACCTCATGGTACACAGCGTTCTTTGTATACACCCCAGCTGCAATAGCCTCTGTTGCCGCACGGAATCCGGTTCCTGTTCGGTGTGGTGGTGGTTGCAGTGTACCGCGGCAGCGATGGCCAGCAAGAGCACGCTGCACACTGCCCACCGCCTCATAAACAAAGGATTAGAATTCATCCTGACTTCAGACAACATTCCAGCCAGCCGTTTAGACGGTGTGCATGGTGGTCACAGCAGCAACAATGGCACCAGCATGAAATGAACGCCGTGCGCGGCATTTTGCTGCTTGACAGACATGTTGAAGCGATTCGAAAACTTCGTGTGTGCCTCAGAGCCTGATAATGCGTGTTCTGATCTTTTCGAAGCTCCCCTGGGGTTTAACGGCCAGGTCCTAACGCGAGGCTTCTGACGGACTGACTGACAGTGCTCCTTTATATAGACTAGCTGGACCCAGTACCCGCGTCATGCGGCTACCTTTGTTCATCTTTGGTGCATAGACCATTGAGTTGCCATCACCATTACTCAAGGGCCAGTGCTCACTTTATGTGCGTGATTACACACCCTATGAATGCCACACCCAGCCGTTGGTGGCAACTTGTGAGTGTTGGCAAGACAGCTGAGCCCAGTCCTACTCAGAACACCTCCCGGTACACAACATTCTTTGTGTACACACCTTCAGGAATACCATCATGTGCATGCCTCCAGCCATTCACAACCAACACCTTCTGAAGGTGAATCACCGCCCCAGGAGACCCCACACGTGAAAATGCCACATACAAGTGACCATGCGTGAACACACTGTTAGGCAGGTACACACCAACAGACTTCATTGTTTGTCCTTGCGACTTGTTGATGGTCATGGCAAAGGCAGGGCGCACAGGAAACTGCCTCCTCTTCAGTGTGAAGGGCATATTGCCGTCATCAGATGTCAGTATGATACGGGGTATCACTGCAACGCGGCCCTTCTCAGGGCCGGTAGCAACTTTGGCCTCTATCACACGATCAGTCAGCCCCGTAACAATCATCCTGGTTCCATTTGTCAGGCCATTGCTCAAGTTCCTCATCATAATGATGGGGCACCCGACCTTCAAATGCAACTCATGCGGCGGCATGCCAGCAAAGTTGAGAGAGTTCAAAAACTCAACAGGAAAAAACCCCGGTCCTCCTATGTATTAAGTGAATCACAACTTTTGTACACTGTGCTGGATGCAGGTCTGCCATCAACATTAGTATCAGCAAACATGTTCATCACTTTCTTGTTGATTAAGTCAACATCTTCGTTCAGTGGTGTCAAAATAGCCCTGTCCACAATGAAATCAGAACGTGCAGCAAAGTCATGCAAGCTGGACAGACCGCCATACACGTCTCCAATCAGGTCGTCAATAGTGGCATTTGCACCACCACTGCAATACATGTTGTCTGGAATGCGAACAACGTCCTCACCAACCTGCTGGTACACAGTGTCAGTTCCCTCTCCCAGATGCATCAGGTAGTCGGCAAACTCCTGCTGCCTGCGGGCACTGTCAACATCACCAGAGAGCTGCAAGCGTGCAACACGCATGTTTTGATGCAGCTTGAACACATGCACATGAGGCCAGATGCGGGCAGACTGGTTTAAGCTGGCAGCTACGATATCTCCTTTGGAGCCCCTTCTCACCACCGTCAGAATTTGCCTGAAGTCACCACCCAACACAACAACCTTGCCACCAAACAACTTATCCTTGTTAGCAGCATCAACAGACCCCATGATGTCCCTCAATGTGCGGTCAACAGCCTCAAATACATGCTTATGCATCATAGGCGCTTCATCCCACACAATCAGGTCTGCTGCCTTGATAAAGCCGGCCACATCGCTACGGGCACTGATGTTGCAAGTGGAGTTGCCATCCTAATCATGCAAAGGCACCTTGAACCGAGGGTGTGTTGTTCTTCCACCTTGCAGCAACAGGGCCCTGCACCGTCATGCTGCTGATTCTGCATGCCAGAATTATGGGAAGGCTGTTGGCGCTGCTGCCGCCGACACTCGTCGACTGCTTGCTGCCAAGCACTGTGGAACCTGTCCTGCATCGCAGCTGGCCTGGCTGGCTCCTCCTCCCTGCCACGATCAGGCGAAGCCAGGGCCCCTACAAACAAAGCAATAACCAAACAACAAACGGACATCAGGTCACGGCCGGTCATTACATGAGCATGTGAAGACATCGAGCAGTGGAGAGATGGTGCAGTGCTGCAAACAACTTCCCCTGCTGCAATGGTGCCAGGAGTTGATCAATATATAATGTGATGTTGAAGTCAAATCCAGAGAACGATGTCCTGCTGCGATCTGCTGCTGTGTAAGTGGGGTATGTGGTACCTACCCTCCTCCTCAGCCAAAGCTCGAGTCCTTTCCCTGGCTGCTTCCCTCTGGCTGTCCAAGTCCTCAGCGCTGCCAGGGGACGTAAACGGCTGCTGATCTGGCTGCTGATCCATCGCAGGCACTGGCAGGAGCAGCAGCAGTCCCAGAAGGGCTGTCTGCCGGCACCTGCTAAGCATCGTTATTGAGCAAAAGGGCGGTTAGGTCGCACGCCGCGTATACGTATGAGGCTGTGAAAAAGCGTACGTAGGGGTAATCGATATCACAGATTTCATGTCTGCGGTCATTTTTCTCAACGGAGCCTTCTGCTGCGAGCTCATTCGTGACACTGTCACTTGGTGCTAACATAACATCTCGCTTTATATATATAGATGAATATGGGTCTATAGGTGCTGGTGGTCAGGCTGTGCCTGCTGCTGCTGAGCAGCAGCTTCCCCGGCTACCTGTGCCGCCTTCTTATACAAAGAGGACAATCCGGGCCGTCTGGCCCCTGCCGCAGTGGGCTGCAACGCAGCTGCCTGGGGAGCTGCTGACGCGGAGGACGCTGTCGCTGCTTCGGCTGCTGTTGCTGGGGTCCGAGTCCGGTGTTTCTTCGTCATAGTGGCATTTAACTATGATGTTGAGCTGCGTATTGCTGCATGCTGCCTAGTCACGGAGAATCTCCGTGTCAGGACCAAAGGCTCGCCCCGGGGCAGGCCGCCGCTACACCATCAATACGCACTAAAGCGGCATAATCAAGGCAATTTAGACCGTGTGAAACTTGCGTAAGAGTTCGAACTCTGACAGTATGCAAGTCGCAAGTTTCACACGGTCTAAATTGCCTTGATTATGCCGCTTTAGTGCGTATTGATGGTGTAGCGGCGGCCTGCCCCGGGGCGAGCCTTTGGTCCTGACACGGAGATTCTCCGTGACTAGGCAGCATGCAGCAATACGCAGCTCAACAGCATAGTTAAATGCCACTATGACGAAGAAACACCGGACTCGGACCCCAGCAACAGCAGCCGAAGCAGCGACAGCGTCCTCCGCGTCAGCAGCTCCCCAGGCAGCTGCGTTGCAGCCCACTGCGGCAGGGGCCAGACGGCCCGGATTGTCCTTTTTGTATAAGAAGGCGGCACAGGTAGCCGGGGAAGCTGCTGCTCAGCAGCAGCAGGCACAGCCTGACCACCAGCAGCAACAGCAGGAGCAGCAGCAGCAGCAGCAGCAGCAGCAGGTGCAAAAGGGTGCACGAAGGCCAGCAGCAGCAGCAGCAGGCTGTCCTGGCCCCCGGCGTGCCCAACACGCCAGCAGGGGCTGCCCTTCCGCTCATCGACGCGGTTGAAGCCAGCACATCAGCTACTGCAGCAGCAGCAGCGCAGCGCTCACCACAGCGCACTCAGTGGCAGCAACTGCTGCAACAGCGCCCTCAGGGGCGCTCACAACAGCAGGGACAGCAGCCGAACCAACAGCAGACCGTGCTCATCATCATCATCATCATCATCATCATCAACAGCAGACCGTGCTGTCGCAGCGTCAGCAGCAGGCAGCGCGACGGCAGGCCATCATCACCACAAAGCAGCAGCAGAAGCAGCTGCACCTAGCCAACAAGGCTACCCATGCCATGCCTGCCCAACTTGTGCTGCGCACTGCCAAGTCGCTGCACCAGCAGGATGTGCTGCAGCTGCAGAAAGGCTTTATCGGCCAGAAGGAGGTGACCGATGAGCAGGCACGCGTGTTCACGCAGTTCGTGGAGGCAGTTGTGGCAAAGGCAGGCGTAGGCCTCAACTGGGGGGGCAACCTCCCAGTGTTTTGGAGCCGCAGTGAGCAGCGCCAGCAAGCCGGCAACGTTGTAGTGGCTTATGTGGGCTGGGACCTGCTGGTAGCAGACGCAGCAGTGTTGCAGGAGCTGGTCGACCCGGCCACTGGCACTGTACCAGTGCCCGGCTGCAACGTGCGGCTTACTGCGCAGTATAACAGCTTGAAGGTGCGCGCGTTCGCACTTGAGAAGGTGCGCGGCATCGCGCCCAGCGACCTGAAGGAGCTGCTGAACAGCCAGGAACTGCAGGTGCTGGCAGCTGGCAACCCTGCTCGGGGGGAGCGCCCCTGCATGGATGTCATCACCTTCGCTGCAGCATGCAGCCAGGCAGCAGCCTCTGCCGTCACCATTTACACCGCTGATGGTGTGATTGTTGACGCGCGCATGCATGAGCTGTCAGCTGAGCCGCTGGCGTGGGAAGCAGCCATTGCAGACAGCAAGCGCAGGGCGCTGGCGCGGTTCACACAGTGGACTGAAAACGATGCTGCAGCGACAGCAGCAGCAGCAGCAGCCACAGCAGCAGCAGAAGCAGCAGCAGCAGTAGCGGCAGCAGCAGCAGCAGCAGCAGGCAGCGCTACTGATCCTACACCTGCAGCAGCAGAGGCTGCCAGGCAGGCGCTGCGCAGCTCCAGTCTAGCAGCGCCCGCAGCGGCGGCAGCAGTTACGCCCGCAACCACAGCAGCGACAGCCGGAATGCCTGCAGCAGCAGACAGCACCGGCGCTGCGACAGCAGGCACTGCTGCTGCGGCTGTGGCAGAAGAGGTAGCAGACGCTGCAGCTATGCCTGCAGCAGAGGCGGCCGCAGCAGCAGCAGCAGCAGCAGCAGCAGCAGCAGCAGCAGCGGCAGCAGCAGCAGCAGCGGCAGCAGCAGCAACAGCGGCAGCAGCCGAGGTAGCTGGTGGGGAGGAGGGCCGTGAGCAGGTGCTGAATCTGGCACGGCTTCGGCAGCGGCCGCTGCCGCTGCGCACTGGAGGGGCTCGTCAGCGCAGCCCCAAACACCCGCCTGCCAGCGTGAAGCACGCAGCACCAGCAACAGAAGGCCAGCGGCAGGCAGCAGGTGCAGCGCCGCAGCTGGGAGCAGCAGTGCTGCTTGGGCAGTCACCAGCTGCTGGCAAGCCGGCCGTGGATGTGGGCCGGCAGGACACGGGCCAGCTGGACACAGGCCAGCAGCAGCAGCAGCAGCAGCAGCAGCGCCACGGTGTTAAGCATCGCCTGAAGCTGCCTGCACTCACAGAGCAGCCGCTGCGCAAGCATACAGTTGCATTCGACGATGTCAGCATGACAGTGGATGCAGATGCAGCCTGGGCTGAGGCGTCAGCCAGCTTTGCGGCAGCCCAGCTGCCGCCCAGCTACTCATCAATCACTCAGTACGGGCAGGGCCCTACCAGCCCAGCCGTGCACGAGCCAGCCACAGTGATGCAGCCGGGTGGCGCCAGCCCCTCCTCTTCCTGTTAAATGCACCGAGGCCCGTCCCTTAGGTTTGGGCTGCACAACGTCAATGGCCTTGCAGTTAAGGTGCCGGAGCTCAGCAGTCAGTGGCAGCAGCTGGGCCTTGACATTGTTGCAGCCGTAGATACACATGTTTCATTTGCAGATCGGACAGCAGTGCAGCGGCGTCTGCACATCCATGGCTGGAAATCCTTCTGGTGTGTGGGGCTGCCGGGGGAGGGCCGTACTAGAGCCGGCGTTGCCATTGTGATCCGCAGCAGCCTGCTGGCCAGCAGGGCGTTGCAGGTGCGGGGCGAAGCATCAGCTCCGACGCAAGGCCCAGCACAAGGCCGGCTGCTGCAGATACCACTGGAGTGGGCAGGACAGCATTTGACAGTGGCGGCTGTATGCATGCATGCAGCGGATCATGTAGCCAACGCCGCAGTCATCAGTGGCCCATTACGTCAGTTGTACCAGCGACATCGGCAGCACCCTTCGACTGGCTTGGTCATCTTAGGTGATTTTAATTATGTAACAAATACAGCAGGATCGCAGGCGCAGGATGCAGCTGGCTGGTACCAGCACAGCAGCAGCAGCAGCAGCAACAGCAACCGCACCCTCTGCCGCGTGATACAGTGCCAACAGCAGCATGGGCACAGCATCTGCCAGGTATGTGTGACGCTTGGCGCGACAGGCACCCTATGCGCCGAGCGTTCACCTTTATCAAGGCAGATGCGGCATCACGCATTGACAGAATTTACTGCAGTGACACACTTATGCCGCAGCTGGTGGCGTGCAGACATGAAGACAAGTGCGCAGCAATCAGTGACCATGCTCTGGTGATGGCAGAGTTGCAGCCGCGTGGTCCAGGCGTGTTAGGCCCTGGCTTGAAGCGGCTGCGCATGTCATTCCAGACAAATGCTGCTTGCAGGAGCGCTATGCAGCAGTGGCTGGTCTCACAGCAGCCCCCAGCAGATGCGGCTAGTGTTATCTCCCATGACGCGGATCCTCAAGCCGCCCAAGGGGCCTACCTTCATATCTGGCCTCCATGCCCGGGGCAGTGGTCATCTGGTGCGCGATGGCGTGGGCTTGGCGCGCATCATAGGTCAACGGTATGCCAGCCTGACTGTTGCACCGCAAGTGCAGCCGCCAGCCCGCCAAGCAGTATTGCAGGCAGTTGCGCAGCACTCGCAGCGTTTGGATGCAGCAGCGGCAACTAGGCTGGGAGCAGCAGCAGTAACTGTTGAAGAGGTGATCACTGCCATCTCACACACAGCTCCAGGCAAAGCACCTGGTTTGGATGGGGTACCTGGAGAGCTTTTCAGATGTTATAAAGTGCAGCTAGGGCCATTGCTGGCAGCTCTGTACTCTGGTTGTGTTCACAGACTTTGCCAAGGCGTACGATACAATTGATAGGTCATTGCTATATGACGTGGCAGCAGCACTAGGCATTGGGGATGGATTTGTGGGTTGGATGCGAGTGCTACTGTCTGATACACATACATGTGCTACAGTGATTGGCTTCAGTAGCCCCTTTTACCGTTGTGATGCTGGGGTGCGCCAGGGGTGTCCCTTGGCGCCTTTGCTGTACCTGTTTGCTGGTCAAGCATTACTTTGTTACTTGAAGCAGCGTGGCATAGGCATCGTGGCAGCTAGTCAGCAGCTTACAGCGGCACAATATGCTGATGATGCTGAGGTGTTTTTGTTATCGCTTGCTGATGTTCCAACGTTTATGACATGCATGTCAGAATTTGCCAAAGCTTCTGGCCAGTGCTTGAACCCCACCAAATCATTCTTGTTGCATGTAGGGCAGCAGCCTAACCAGGCTGCAGCGCCAGGTGGGGCAGCACAAGCGTTGGGGGCTATGCAGGTTGTTGCAAAGGCAAAATCGTTGGGTGCGTTCTTTGATAGCATAGGCAAGAGCAGCGTCGACTGGGATGGCAGGATGGAGGTGGTGCGGCATTGCATGCAGAATATCAGCCACATCTCTAAACTGTCAGCTTTTGGAAGGGCGTTCGCTGCCAATGCCTATGCATTATCCACACTCTTGTATGCGGCCCAGTTTGCGGGCCAATTGCCTGAGGCAGTTTCAGGCAAACTTGGTACATGGACAGCAGCGCTGGTTGATGCTGGTTTGGGGCCTGATGATGATTTGAGGCGCGCCCCTGGAGTTCCTGGGGAGTGCATGGCAGCGCATCCAACGCAGGGTGGTTTTGGGTTACTGCCAGTTCATCACCATCTGCTGTCGAGGTGGGCGTGTGAAGCACTTCCTTTCCTGCAAGGGGGTACTGCTCCTTGGGTGGCAGTTGCGCGGCAGCTGTGGCCCTGTTGGGCTGCTGCTACAGATCCATGCACATGTGCCACCAGCAGCAGCCCTTGGGGGCTGCTGTTGTGTGGCAGACATCATATTTTCCCATCTGCTCCTGCGGATGTGTGCCTCCCCTCTGCATTGCGTGCACTTGCGATGGGGCTGCGGGCTCTACCGACGCTCCGACATGTAGGTGCAGAAGCTTTGGATGTGGCAGGGTTATGCTGGCACGCACCGTTGTGGGCGAATCCTATTCTTACAGTCTCTCAGGATTGGGAGTGGTTTGCACAGCGAAGGCAAGTTGTGGTTGGTCTTGAAAGTGTGGCTGCGTTTGGCTTGCTACAGCTGCCAAAGCTGCAAACTGTTGGCCAAGTTGTGCTGCTCTCATCCGTACTGGACCGCGTGTGTGCTTTGCCTGGATTACAGGCTCAACGTGCTGCGTATGAGCGTGACATTTGGGGCCCATGGCTATGCCACAAGGTACAGTATGCTGACAGGCAGCTGGCACGTCAGCACGTGCAAGCTTTGCTTGCGCTTGTTCCCATCCAGTGGGTTGGTGCCGCACGCACACACATGGCAGCAGCTTATGCTGCTGATGAAACTACGGCTCAGCTCGCTGCATTGACACCTGATGAGTTGTTAGCGCGTGAGACGTTGTGTGCAGATCTGGGTTGGCAGCGTCCTGGAGGGGATACCAACAGCGTAATTTGTGTGGCAGATCTTACTGTTGCTGTTGCCACCAGGATGCAACGTCTCACTGCGTTAGATGCAATTGCTCCCCGTCATGCTGCACACTTGAACAGTGTTAAAACATTGGATGGATTGCCTGCGGGTACCCAGCTCCCTGCTGTGCAGCTGGTGTTGTCCCGCTGGTGGAAGATCAGAGTGGCTAACACTTACAAAGAGGCAGCATGGCGTCTGGCATTGAATGCATTCCCTACTGCGCAGCGTATGCACCTCACCACGGGGTGTGCAGCATGTTCAGTTGTGGGACCAGGCGTGGAGCATCACTTTTGGACCTGTCCGGTAGCTGTTGCTGTTCGACGTGAGGTGGAAAGTCAGCTTAGAGCATTTCATATGCTGGCAGCAGGGGCAACCTTGCCGTGCAGCGCTTTGTGGCTGGCTTGTGCCCCTCACATTGACATGCATCAGCTTGTCTGGGACATGGTGTGTATAGCTGCAATACACGCTTTTGATCTTGGCCGCAGAGCTGCTTGGGCGGTTTCGCACAGGCTGAGTGTGCCTGTACTAGTTGAACAAGTTGCTGTGCAAGCAGCAGTTGGTGCCTTTTGGGATGCGCTGGCAGATTTTGCTGCTACCGCTAGAGTACCTAGTCGGTGTAGGAACCAGCTGCTCACACGTCAGCCATTTGTTGCTTGGCACACTGTCTTGCGAGGCAATGGCTTACGGGTGATTCGCAGATGATGCCATGTACAATTGTGTGTTATTGCTTGACCTGCTTTCCACATGTACCACTGCTTGTGTGCTTGCTTTGCATGCTGTCAGCACCAGGCAGTTACGCTGCCAGGCTGTTGGGTGAGTATTGACATCAGTGCATACTTGCTTCATGCTGATGACATGCAGTGCTCTCAAAAGCCAGCACACTACTCACATTTACACATGTGCTGCTTTTGCGTCTGTATCAGCATTTTGCTGGGTCAGCGAAGCATGTTCAGCCTGCCCTCTACACTGGAAGATGTATAGACTGCTGTCACCAACACTGATTAGAATACTGCATTCATGCCCGAAGATTCTCAGAGTGCAGCCAAATTGCGTGTCGTAAGGAAGACGGTTATGCTAGCATAACCAATGTCATACCTTACGCACAGAGGTTTTTCTGGGGTTAAAACCTCAGAGTGACAGCCCGAGCTGAGCTGCTTGCAGCTTCCTATTTTACCAGGTGTCTGTGGTGGCGTATGCCGCATGAACACACCGTGTAACCCCTCTATCTATCTATCTCTCGCTATCGACCTATATCTCCTGGGTGCACTGTGGCTGTGGTGTTGGCAGTACTTCGTGCTGTGATGCCAAGCTACTCGTGCGCCTCCTATCTGTCCTATCTATCCTACGTATTTATCAAACGGAGACCATGTTTTTGTTACTTATACACACTCACTTTGTGTGTGCATTGCCATTCTATCGATCTCTGACTACCATAATTCGGGTGTACAGTAGCGACGTAGTCGCGTTTTTTTGCACCGTGTAACATATAGAGAGAGGGTCTATAGGCCGGAAACGAGGCATGGAGGCATCGCCTTTTGGGGTATCGTTACACTAGGATTTCGCTATACGAACGGCTGCTGCACGGCCGTTACAGCTGGAGAAGGCGTTTGTGACCATGAGCAGTGCCCCGCACACTGGGCTCCACGCCCTCTGAGATGTGGAGCATCTGATGATCCGATCCAACCAAGCGGCTTGATTGCCAGTTGGCCTGCAGGACAGTTGAGCAGTGCTGCTGCTGTACAGTAGCTGCAGTCTGACACCATGCAAGACTAATCTAACAACGTCAGATTTGGCACAAGTTGAACAGTGGGGGCGTTAACCCCCTTTGCGTCGTGCAAGCTTGCCCCAGAGCTACCTGGCAAAGCTCCTCACTGAGTCAGTGAGTTGTACAAGCGTTGCTTGTCTGCTTCCAACCTGCTCTTTGCCTGTCGCGGAGAGAAGTAAGAATTCGCACTATGACTACGGCTGGTCCCTAGTGGTCCCTAGTGACCCCCTAGTGACCCCTAGTAACCCCTAGTGGTCCCTAGTGACTTGGGGACTAGAGAGCAGCATATAGGCCCATCATCACCCATATATATACATGAACGAGCTGTTTATGTTAATTTTTTGATGTGTTACGACATAACATGACCTGCATTCCTGGCCAGTGCTGGCCAGGCTGTAAGTGCCACTGCTTAAGCGGAAGCTTCCGCCTAGGCGCCAAGCTGGGTTGGTGACACTCGAGCAGGTATGGGCAGCCAAGTGCAGAATCATTCCCAACGAGTTACAGTTACACATACCGTCACTTTCATACCGTGCCTACACTACCATTGCTGCTTGTGCACCCTTGCGCACTCGGGCTCAACAGGGTTGGACCACATGCCCCAAACTGTGTACCACAATTACCAGCTGGGTGTTTCAACTTTTTCCAGATCGTCATAACACAGCTGCTGCAAACGATCTCATTTGCTGCAAATCAAAACATATGGCCGTGCTGCCCTGGCATATTGCTGCTGGGCGTGAGTGGGTATGTTTGGTCTATTCCGCGTGCCCGGGCGCCCTGCAGAGAGCGTGTCTGGGTCTGCTGCTGCCCCCCAATTACGTTATTATCCTTGCAGTTTAAAAAGAGCTCGCTTAATAATAATAATAATCAATCCTTCAACCATCACAACAACCATTTCAAGCGACACCGGCTGCTGCAGACGGTGACCAGCGCTCAGCGCCTGCCTTTGCGTTCGAACTTTCAGTTCGAATTTTTTTTTGCTCCCAAGGCGCGCCTACGGGCGCGCTAATCTCTTTAAACCGTTGTCTGCATGATGCTTGTGAAGTAGGGTGGCGTGCAGGGAGCGATCAGTGGACTTTGGGCACAGGGCAGCAGGCACTACATCAACTACACTGAATCCGACGCCACGCTTGAGGCGATGCTATGCTGCTTGGACTCTAATATAAGCAGAATGGTCCACTGGAACATGTGATTGGCATTGGCAATGGCTGCAAGGGTGTCAACGTGCTAGGGGGAGCACGCCCACTACAACGGTCACTGCTGGGAGCAGACCGACGGATTGCCTGGCGAGCTACTGTCACCGGGAACTCCAAGTGGGGTCACATTGCACTGAACGTGATGCAATGCATGCAGCGTGCCTTTGCAGATCGCCTGTCTTCCAGTACCTACCAGTTCTGCAGCAGCAGCAGCAGTAGAACAGCATGCCTGCATATGCATGAGCAGCACAGCAGCAACTGTCAGCAACATTTGCATCTGCGAGCAACAGCACCAGTATATCACACGCATCATATCATTACACCTACCAGCCGTGTGGCCGATCCTGTGGCAGGTGTCTTGTTGTGTGCGATGTGGTGTGATGTGGCTGCTGCTACATTTGTGATTGTTGTTGCGGTTGCCAGTGTTCTTGCTGTTTGTGTGGTTTGTGCCTGCCGCCCACCCTGTCGCCCCTGCTTCACAAGCTTTTGCTAAATATGACACAGGACCACAGGACGTCTCAGGAACAAAGCCTGGCAGTGCAGGCCAGCAGGGCCACGGGGGCCCCTGCAGGCCAGCGGCCAGCTCCTGGCCCCTGTGGTCCTGTGGCTCGCCTGTCCAGGCATTATGTGGTGATTAATGGCGCAGGCCATCAAATCACTGACCCTCGCTTTGGCTCAGGCCCGTCATCTGCCCCTGTATGCCCTGATCCTAACACACATGTGTGGCTGCAGGGTGCATGGCATAAAGTGTTCACTGAAACATATGCTGCCGCCGCAGGTAGATCTGTGGACACACCCTTGACCGCGAACCGTATGACCAGCGTTGCCGCGCTTTCTACTAACCCCGAAAACCCTGCTGCAGCTGCTGCTCCCCCTGCCGCTGCTCGTGTTGTTGCTGCTGCAACACCTGGTGCCCTGCTGCAATTGAGGCTGAGCCGTCCAGCCGACCGAGTCCTGGGTCTAGCCGCGCCCAGACTCGCCAAACCAGGGATGAGAACAGTTGGGGTTACCAGGTGAAGCTGTTTGGCCCGCACAGGACAGCTACCACCATCAACCAGGTGCGGGCGGCAGGCATGAGTGCAATTGCGCAGATGTCAGCAGAAAATGCACCACGTGACTTGCTCATTGGCAGAGCATTTTGGGCAGGAGAGACAGCTGTTGTGTTCACTCTGCCCTCGTCTGCAGTGCGCCAGCTGACAGCCTGCATGGTAGTTATGCTGAAGCAGCAGCTTCAATGTGTGCTGCACTGGCGCGCTGTGTTCAATTTCAACGGCATGGTTATTCTCAGCGCACGTGGGGCATATGCAGGCCTCTCCCAGGTTGGCCGGCGCGAGCAGCAGTGCGCCGGCCTAGTGCTGTCTAACCGTTATGCTGCTCTTGAGCCTGATGCTGAGCTGTCCACAGATGATGAGGATGAAGAGCTTGTCCCCGCGTCAGAGGAGGAGGAGGAGGAGCTTGTTCCTGCGTCAGATGACGAGGAGCAGCTGCCCAGGGGCACACAGCCAGCAGCGCCTGCTGCCGGGGGTGCAGGCCAGCAGCACGGTCGCAGGCACAGCCAGCGCAGCAGCAGGGTATCCAAGCAGCGCCGCCACCGCCCCAGCAGGGCACCTGTGCAGCCGGGTGACAGTGGATTGCTCTGTGGCGTGCTTAATGTAAATAACATGCCAAAGTCTGGGTTGAAGTTGGTTGAAATTCACCACCGGCTTAAGGAACCCCGCTGTGACATCATGGGCTTCGTGGAGACCAAGGAGGCGCAGGGAAAGCAGCTGCCTGCAGATCACATCCCTGGATACACATACATTAGTAAGCCCAGGGTTGTGCGGGCAGGGGAGCGTGCTTCTGGGGGTGTTGCAGTTGCTGCGCATGCCTCTGTTGCAAACGCGGTGAAAGTGTATGACTTTACTGACCAGCAATAC
>CADDIJ020002607.1:0-80538 GCA_902809745.2 Tetradesmus lagerheimii | reverse complement strand
CAGAGCAGCAGTAGCAGCAGCAGCAGCAGCAGCAGCTGTGCCCGCATCATTCAGCAGCTGCGCTTCACAGGCTGCTAGCGAAACCCTCCCTGGCTGCCCTGCACACCACCCCAGCTGCCCCTGCCATTGCCGCCCCTCGCACCCCCAGCACTGTGCCTTGCCCCACGCTGCCCACCCCTAGCGCCCCCACTGCTGCCCCTCGCGCCCCCACCGCTGTGCCGCCCACCTCCGCTGCTGTGCCTGCCACCTGCCTGCCCCTGCCTGCTGCGCGGCGTCCTGCCCCCTCCATTGCTCCAGCGAATTATGCCGCCTGTGGATAGGCTGATCCTGGGGGGCGGCTGTGCCAAGTCGGGCCTGAAGGTGTACCCAGGAGGCTCCTTGATGGTGTAGAAGCACGGAAAGCCACCTGGGTTTCCATGTATTGCAGCTGCATTGATAGGTGTGCTACCACCCATGCTGCGTTGTGGACTGGCCCTGCATGGGTTTGGTGACCCTGCTGCTGCTGCTGCTGTTGCAAAGTTGAAGTTGTTGCTGCTCCTGCTGCTGCTGAAGGTGTTTGGTGTGGCCACAGCTGCTGGACGCACTGGTGGGTCCTGATGGGTCCTGATTGCTGGCAGGATAGGGCCAAACATGCTGCTGCTGCTCCTGCACATGGGTGCTGCTGCTGCCGCTGCAGGTGTTGCAGGACCATGCAGCATGGGGGAAGACACTGCGCCTCCTTGCTGCTGCTGCTGCCGCTGCTGCTGGTGCAGCGATGTGGCAGCGATAGCAGCTGCTCTAGCTGCGACGGCAGCAGCCACAAGCCCGCTAGTGCTGGTTGCAGCATGTGGCTGAGCACCAGCACCAGATGCTGCTGAAGGGCTGCTGCCAGTCTTGCTCGCAGAAAGATGTTTGATTGGCTGTGAGCTGCCTTGCATCTTGCTGCTGCCAGGGCAGCCAACTTGAGACATGCCAGCAACAGCCACATCAGGTGACTGCATCACTGCCATACTGGCCACAACACGCTGCTGCTGCACCTGCCCTAGTATGCCAGTCGGTGTGGATTTCTCTGCTGCTGGCCTGCCAGGCTGCCTCCTGGCAGCAACACCAGCAGCAGCACCTCCTGTGCTGCCTGCCCGACACTCCTTTGCATTCAGCGCAGGCAGTGCTGTGCCGAATCTATGTGCGTTCGCATTTGCACCCCTGCCACCGCCACCGCTGCTGCGTTTGTGCCTGCTGCCACCCCCACTGCTACTGCCACCCCGCCTGCCTGCCTGGCTACCGTTCGCTGTAGCTTGTTGCTTGCTAGCAGCATATCTGCGTGCTGCAGCAGCCTTGGGCGAGTACGGCTGTGCATTGTACTGCTGCTGCAAGCGTAGCCTCTCCCACCATTTCAGCCGCTCTGATATGCCTGGGGCAGCCGGCCTGACAGCCAGGTTTGTTGCTTGCCCCTGCTGCCGTGCATGCTCTTTTGCATCTCGGGCAGACAAGCTGCCGCGATGTGGTACTGGAGCTGCTGCTGGCACCCGCTGCTGCTGGTGCTGGTGCTGCTGCTGCTGCTCATGCTCCAAAAAGAAGCCTGCATAAGGGCTGCCAGCAGCTGCTGCAATGCCTGCAGCACCACGCTGTGCAGCCTGAGCAGCACCACTGCCGTTGTTGCAGCCCCCGCTCACAGCTGTAAAAGGTCCCGCGTCCCCACGCTGCTGCTGCTGCTGGTGGTGGTGGTGGTGGTGGTGGTGGTGCTCATTCTGAGCTAGAACAGATGTGTTTGTGCGTGCTGATGGCGCCTGCGCTCCTCGTATCCGCTGCAGCTGTTGCTGCTGCCTTTGGCTCTGCACCTGCAGCTGCTGCAGCCGCTGCACAAGGTCTTTCACATGGGAACCAGTGCGCGCAACACCTGGCTGCTGCTGCTGCTGCCATTGTTGCTGCTGCTGCTGCTGGTGGTGCTGGGTCGCTTGCCAAGTTTGCGGGTGCAAGCCGCCACCGCTGCTGCGGTTACACGAGCCTCCGCCACTGCTGCAACCCACAAACCCACCATCAGACCAGTTTGCAGCACGCACATGCGCAGGCCTTGTCCCAGCAGCAGCAGCTGGCGCTACCAACCTATCCGCCTTTGCCGGCACTGCCCCTGCACCGCTGCTGCATCGGCCGCTGCTTGGGCAAACTGCTGTACTTCTACTGCCATTGCTGCTGCTCCTGCGGCAGTTGCCTGCATGGGAGGCTCCGCCAATGCTGCCTCGAGCAGCAGCACCACGGGATGCAGCACCACCACCGCCTCCACTTGTTGGTCTGCGGCTGCTGGCAGCGCCACTAGCATGCCGCACTATGCCGCCATTGCTGCCGCGCTGATGTGGCAGCCCTGGCGCAGTACTGACAGTTGCAACAAGTGAGCCCTCTGCTTCTGCTGCAGCTGTTGAGGGCCGCGGCAGTGTGCCATGGGTCGTGGCGGCCAGCCGTGACGGCTGCTGGTGGTGCGGCTGATGGTTATGCAGGGGATGCTGCTGCTGCTGCTGATGTGTCACCCTTGGACTGCTGTTGTTGCTGCCGCCGTTGCTGCCGCTGTGCTGGTTACCGCAGGCAGGAGCAAAGCTCACCACAGGGCTGCGTTGCTGCTGCTGCTGCTGCTTCTGCTGCTGCTGCTGCTGAATACCAGTGCCCTGCACATGCACGTAGTGCATATGCTGCATATGATGCATTGGGGAGTGCTGTTGCTGCTGCAGGTGTTGCTGCCACTGCTGCAGCTGCTGCTGAACCTGGCCAGGCCAGAGGGACGGGCTAGGCTGCAGCAGCTGCCGCTGCCCAGCTGCACCTCCATCACTACCAAACTGCCTTCGGCCATGCATCTGCTGCGGGCTGCCATTGCCACTGCCGCTACGCACGCTGCTATGCCCGCCAGCACTGCTGCGACCGTTGCCGGTGCCACCGCCACCGCTGCTGCGCTGCATGTGCCCATGTGGTAAGCCCGCTGACGCAACGCTGGGGTGAGGAGGTCCACTGCTGGTGCGAATGGGTGGAGGTGGCGGTGGCGGTGGTGGTGGCATCATCATATCACCTGCTGCTCCACCAGCTGCTGCTGCTGCTGTAGGTGATCCTGCACCCCCTCCGGATGCCCATGCGTCCAACGGCAGCACAGATGAAGCAGGGCTGAGGTGCGCGTTCTGCCAGTAGCTGCTGAAGTGGCGCTGGCAGGCATACGAGCTGGTTGCCAGAGCTGCAGCCAAGCCAGGGCTGTCGTACGCGGCTGCAGCACCAGCAGGTGGAGCTGCAACCGGGCTGCTGTTGCTGCGTATGGGAGGGCTGCCCAGCAGTGATGCTGGGGTGTCTGGGGCAGGCCCCTCTGGCCGCGGGTGCGTGAACTTGGGCTGTGGCAGCATCCTTGCAAGCTCGTTGATCCTGCAGGGCCATGCCACAGAGCAGCAACAGCAGTTTTGCATATCGTCTGCTCCACCTGCTCAAGTGCTCCACATTTTGCTCTGGCATTGACCATTTGCATGGATGCAGCTCACCAGATGTAGGCAGCAGCAAGCGGCAACTGCTTGCAGGAGAGGTATATGAGACGGCAAAGCAACAGGCAGCTCACCTGCAGCTGGTTGGGAATCCTGAGCCCTGCCTGCTCAGCACGCCATTCAAGTCAATCACCACATTGCTCATGTGGTGCTGCGGCCTGCCGTCATGGCTGTTGCGTACATACTGCATGTGCTGTGCAAAGTATGGGTTGACGTTGCTTGCAGTTGGGGAGCCCATGGCAGCCACGTATGCAGCAAGCAGCTGGTCGTGTGCTTCCTGGTGGAACACTGCAGCAGCTGGTGAGAGGCTCTGCTGCTGTGCATGCCAGCCCTGCATCTGCATCTGCTGCTGCTGCTGCATGAAGCCATCGCTGTTCCTGCAAGGCCGTTGATGGAACTGCGCCTTCTGGCCATGCACTGCCAGAGCGCTGCTGCTGTCTTGGCTCTGCTGCTGGCTCTCCGCTGGCCTGGAGTGCACATTTGCTAGATGCTGGCGCGAAGGCAGAGGTCTGCCGTTCCTTGAGAGCTTGCTGCCTCCGCCGCTGCTTTTCCTCTGCTGGCCATGCTGTGCCTGCTGTGCTGGCTTATTGAGGGCACCCTGCAGGCCAGACATGACAGAGCTGCGTAGGTACGCATTCCTACGAGCATTTGCTCACATATGACGCACTGCAGCAAAAACTACAAGCTACCATCAGGCAGAGTCAGGGCAGGACATGTAGCTACCTTGCTCGTGGACACGTCAGAAGTGCTGTGGCTGTTCTCCATGAGCCCCTTGTCATGCTCCCAAGAACCAGTGTGCTGCTCTTTCTTCTAGTTTCCAAGCTATGGGCCTTCAATCCTGCTCGCAGCAGTGTGGAGTAGGACGAGCTGCCGTAACCGGGAAATGTCTACGTACGTGATGACTGTCCACACTCAAGCGCATACAACAGCATCAAATTGTTCTTACTCTCTTCAAAGGTAATGTAGAACCTCTCGATTGGCATCTTGCGGAATGTTATATGGTATTTTTGGCGGGACCCCCTTTTGGTGCGAATACACTACAGACAAAAGATGAATGATGTGTTACATTCAGAGCCATAGTTCAGAATTTGCTGATGACTCTAAGCACGCTCACGTTTGAGCAGCATTCTATCGTACGTGGTCTGCTGACTGGTCAGTGAGACAGCAAGCTTGCCTCATTCGTTGAATACTGGCTGGAAACATTCGACGTGCAGTCAAGGTGATGTCCAGTTTCGGGCACCAGCCCTTTAAGCCAAGCTTTGGAGGGAAGGTCATCGTGCCAGGTGATTGGTGCTGCTGCTGATGCCATCAGCATGGCATGTGTTGGATGTCAACTCACGCTGATGCCCCTGCCTCGACCCGTAACGTATGCAGGATGTTCTGACAAAAGCTCTAGGGCGAGCTTGCAGGAGCAGAGCCAAGCGGGTCCTGTGAGTTTGCTGCACTCGTCTGCACCTCTAGTGCTCTGCAGAGCTGCCAGTGTTTTGAAAGACAAGAGGCAGTGCAAGTCTAAGCAGCTTCCAGTCTTGCACTCACCACTAGCAGGTGTCAGTTACTGTGGTGCATAGAGCAGCTTGCACACAACATTGCACTGCGCCTACTGTTGACTGATTGATCAATTTGGACGCTCATGAGCTGGGTAGTGCACTGCAAATTGCATGTTGCCGACCAATGTTTCTGCTGTCATATCATCCAGGGCTGAACAGATATGCATCCTACAGCCTGCTGAACCCAACTGCTGCCCAACCTTTTTGCACTGCCCCTGTAATGGTGTCTTTGCTGTATGCAGAAGCTTACAACATATGCACGCACAGCAGCAGCGCTTGAGGCATACTGGGCACAGCGGGCAGCTGCAGGAAGTGCCCCTGTGGGCCCCGGCTTGCCAGGAGGGGAGAAGGCACTTGCATACAAGACGCGTGAAGCATGTGAGTGCCATTCAAGCAGGATGTTAGATGCTGGACACATAATGTGCATGGCGTGCCGGTTTGCTCCAGACAGCAATACTAAGTAAGGAGTCCTTACTATGTGATAGCACCACTGGTGCTGTTGAACAGCAAAAGCAGACCATTCTACCCCCAAGCTGAGCTGCAGTGGTGCCAAGTCCATGCTACAAGGTGCACTGTTGCATGCTTGCATATGACATATATTGCATCCTTGAATTGCTTGTGTAGGCTGGAAGGATAGCGTTCACTTGGAGCACCATGCTGGAGCTCAACTGCCAGAGTGCCAGGGCGTGCCAGCAGACATTGAAGACAAGGAGACAGTGAGGTGCGCAGCAGCATGTGATGTCGTAACTGCCACACGACTGCCAAGCATGGCAGTGATTGCGACTGTCGCTGCTGGCAGTAGCAGATTGTTGACTTGAGCAGGCACCAACTAGCACAGCCACCAGTGTTGAACAGCACTGCTGTTGGTGACCAACTGCTGGCACGACTCGTGAAGATGGTGATAATGTCTGCACCGTTGCAGGACGCGTGGCATCACTGGCTTCACGGGCAAGCAGCCGCTGCCGGGTTGCAGCAAGCCGCCAGCGCCTGCACCAGACACCAGCCGCTGGGTGGCCATCAACGCCTTTGATGAGCCCAGGCCACGCGTGAAGGGCATCGTGGGATACACAGGTAAGATGCCTGGGGCATGGCACTGCTGAGACTTACGTGCTATACTGAAAAGCGCCGCTCTGTTTGGTTGATGCCGGGCGTTGGTGGCCTGCATGCTGACACTGTATACCCGCTGCTGCTGTTGGCAGGTCACCAACCACCGTCACCAGTCAAGGTGGCTGGGCAGGGAGCAGCTGCAGTGGGCCCTGGTGAGCACAGCAGCAAGAGCCAGGCCATATGGTGGGGATCATGGCGTGCAAAAGGCCAGACTCTGCTTGTGACAAGCGCATGCAGATCGAGATATGCCCACAGTATGTTTGACCCTCGTTAGTTGTGGCTATGAGCCTCACGGCAGCCGCTGCCTGTAACATCAGGCCTCAGTGAGGCGATGGCACGGCCTGTAGCACGCATCACATGACCATGCGCTTGTGCTTGCTGCACTTCGCAATGCAGCATTGCACCAGCGACACAGAGGCTGCACAGGCACTGCTGCTGCACAGTAACAAGCTAACGCCGTGCTGCTGCTTCTGCTGCGCTGTCTGCACCTCCATCTGCAGGCACCACCGCAGACACGCAGCATGCAGACCAGCTGGGCATTAGGCCTGGCGTCAAGACAGCCTGGGGCTCTGCAGCCAGCTCAGGCCCTGCTGCTCAGCAGCAGCAGCAGCAGCAGCAGCAGCAGGGGTATGCCGGTGCTGCAGCCGCTGCAGCAGCGCACTGCGGCGCTCATGTGCCAAGCAGTGCTGGTACTGCAAGCCGTATGGTTGCAAGACCGGGTGTTGAGGCAGGTGACAGCTCCTATGCTGGCAGGCCAGGCAGCACTGCGTCATCATGTTACGCCCCGAGGTTCTTCATAGACGGAGAGGAGGTGGCAGCCGAGAGGATGCAGCAGCTGCAGCCGCCACATTCAGCCAGCGTTGCAGAGCAGCAACAGCGTGCGCCATCTACCTGCTGCAGCCAGCAGGTTACAGCAGGGGTGCAGCCTGCTGCTTGGGCCGCACCTGGTCCACCACAGCCACAGCTAGCATGGGGAGCAAGCAGCAGCACAGGGATTGAGCAGTCTGCTGGCAGCAGCAGCAGCCGCTGCTATTCTAGCCATGGATACCCAGGAACGGCTCCTGGCGCGGCCTGCAATCCCAGTTACAACACCTCGCCTGATCCACAGTACGGTAGCAGAAGCAGCATCTTGGCAGCGCAGCCAGTGGGGTCCCAGCTGCCGCGCACACGTGCGACATCATACGCAGCAGCATCCAGCCCTGCTGCTGGGTTCAACTTCCAGCAGTACATGGACAGCTTGAAGCTTGCAGGCAGCATGAGGCCAGGCAGTGCAGCTGCAGCATACACCAGCTACCAGCAGCAGCAGCGACAAGGAGGGATGCGGTGAAACTAAGACGTCGTGTTGACTCGTTTGCTCGGCAAGGGCACGAAGTGTTCATAGAGATATACCTTGGACAATGTAACACCACCATGATCCCTGTGCATTGCTTTGAAGTCACTGCTTGCCTTGTAACAATATAACTTCATGATTCCGCAAGTTGCTCATCTTTGTACGGGACGTATGGTGCTGAACAAGCTGCTTCGCGCTGAAATGCCCTCATGTACAGCAATCGCTCGGTCGGAAGACGCGCGCGACTGTCAGTTGCTGCTAAATCATCGTCGACTGATTATCTGCGCCGTAAGGAAATGAGTTGCTGATTGCATGAATGCGTACTACGTATACCGGCCATGTCTTCGCCTGCAGGCTCTGGGCACGCAGCAGCAGACGCGTCGCCATCCTGTGCAGCCTGGGCTGGCAGCCACACCTGCCAACAACAGCATCGCACCTCCAGAGGAAACAGATGCACAAAAACACGCTTTGTAGCACTTGGCAAGCACAAGTGCAACAGTTGCTGCAATCATTGGCTTACATGCCACCATGGCTGCACTGTACAGAGCATCTCAGATGTTTGATGGCCATGGCCTGTTCCGTGGACATAAGAGAAGTCTGTCAGTTACCAGCGTAAAACCCAGCTTCAATGCTGCAGCAAGTATGCGGTCACAGCAAGCAGCGCATCAGCGCTACTGTCTTGTGTTGCTGTGCCGTCTCACTTAGCTAGCTAGTCTGCCAGCGCACAGCCAGCTGCTGCACACCAGCGCACTAACCAGCCACCGCTGCTGCTGCTGGCCTGCCATATATGGTGCAGAGCCGCCCCTTCCTCTCTGCTACTCTCTGCAATGCTGCCGCCACGTGCGCACCCAAAGCAGCTGCTGCTGCCGGGCCCGCCGCCTCAACTGTCACTGCTGCACAGCTGCACGTAACATGCTGCTGCTGCAATTACTTCAGAGGGATGAAGCGGGAGCTGTGGTGGCACCGATACCGGGCCTGCCGTGCTTCACTGGCTTGTAAGAGATGGAGAACTCAGCCAGGTAGTGGCCCACCATCTCAGGCTTCACCTCAACCTGCACACATTGATATGGAATTTGAAGCCTCATTGATAACGCATTGAATGCTAATACGTCAGCAGTGTAATCAAGCAACGTGGAGCACGGCAGGTAGTGGCCCACCATCTCAGGCTCCACCTCGACCTGCATGCGTTGGATTCCAACACTGCATTCATAACACATGTTGGTGATCGTACGTCAGCAGTGTATTCAAGCAACATGGAACATGGCAGGTAGTGGCCCACCATCTCATACTTCATCTCAACCAAGCAACGGCGAGTCCTGACGTCAGCGTGCATCAAGGAATGCGAACTGACGATGCGCCTTTCACGCCAGCAGCAAGCAGCAGCTGCTCTTGTAGCCCTCACCGCCGCAATCAATGAAAGAAGTACACATGCTGACGACAACTGCACACCTCAATCAGTGCATTCCTCTGCTCAAGCAGCACACAACCGGCACGAGCAGCTTCACACCCGATTCTAAGCGTTGCCATTGTACACACAATGACCACCACATGCACATGCAATTTCTAGCGCTCCAGAATGCCTTACATGCAGCAGCAGACACACGCTACCGCAGCCGCAGCGCGCACCTGGTTTTCTGGGGAGGGAGGTAGGTTACATTGGCTGGACCAAGCAAACCGAAAACACACACATAAAAAACCCGAAAAATCACCTGGTTGAAGGTCTTGCCGTTGTACACGCCGATGACGCTGCCGATCATCTCAGGCACGATGATCATGTTGCGCAGGTGGGTGCGCACAGCCTCGGGCTTCTCACCCTGGCCGGCATCCTTCTTGGCCTTGCGCAGCTTCTTGATCAGGGCCAGAGGCTTGCGCTTCAGGCCACGCTGGAACCTGCGGCACATGGTGGCGTGGGCACATGATGAGAACTATATAGGGTCGTTAGGCTTGCACGGATCCTCTGATCTGGGCCAGAGGCTTGCGCTTCAGGCCATGCTGGTACCTGCCGCAGGAACAAAAAAGCAAATGGTGGCGTGGGCACATGATTAGGCAAGCAGTTTTTGGGCCTGCGCAGCTTCTCCGATCAGGGCCAGAGGCTTGCGCTTCAGACCACGCTGGAACCTGCGGCGGGAACAAAAACGCACATGGTGGCGTGGGCACATGATGAGAAAAACCGTCGTCAAACGTGCGCAGCTTCTTGATCAGGGCCAGAGGCTTGCGCTTCAGACCACGCTGGAACCTGCGGCAGGGACGAAAACGCACATGGTGGCCAGAGCACATGATGAGACAAAAAGTTATCAATATAGTTGTTAGGCGTGCGCAGCTTCTCTGATCAGGGCCAGAGGCTTGCACTTTAGGCTACGCTGGACCTGCAGCGTAGCAGCGTATAAGCATATGATTTCAGACGCATATATTGAGATACTGATGCGAGGCAAGCGCCACACAGCTGAAGAGCATCCAAGCAAGCATGTCTGTTGATCGCAAGCAAACCTTCTAGCGTATGGGCAATCTGTCAGGCTGGCACTGCTCACTGCTGCATTCATACATCTACTGCTGCCGCCCCCGCGCAGTGCTCGACATAATGTCTGTGAGTGCAGCACTGATCCGCAGCCCTAGTGCTGTGCACTGCTGCTGTGGCTGTTTTTGTTCGCACTGCTGCTGTGGCTTGAAGAAAGAAGAGAGAAAGGAAACTGCTGTGCACTGCTGCTGTGGCTGGCGCGCTGTTCACACCTGCGGCGTGCGCGTGCGTGGAAGAGCTCAATGAGCTCATCGCTGTTCATGTCCAGCAGCTGGTCCAGGTCCACACCCCTGCAGGCGACAGCAGCAGCAGCAGCAGCACCAGCACCAAATGCGTCAGCAGCACGCAACCATGCTCAATGGCAGCAGAGCATCTGCAAGTTGCACGCAGCTGCTGGCTGGCGCAGACAAGGGGTTGGCGCTGATAATTAGGACGCTGCTGAACGCTCCATCACTCAATTGCTGGCACAATGCAGACGGCTAGAGGAGGAGCTCCATAGGCCAAGGAGCTGCATGTTGCTTGTTGAACCTGTCTGGTCCTGAACCGTCTAAATTGAAAGCAGACCGAGAGCTGAGACGCTACTGCCGCGCCATGCTGCAGCTGTTGCAGACAGGCAGTACTGCTGTCAACACAACCTGTAGGTGAACTTGCGGAAAGTCCTTTTCTGTTGGTAGGAAACGCAGCCAGCAATGAGAAGAGAGGCAGCACAGGCAGCGAGCATGAAAGTGTCAGCAGGGGAATGAGGCGAGGTGTGAGCGCGTGCAAACTGATATGCGATGCAGCATCCTGATGTTGCAGGTTGCTGGTTGCGACACAAGCAGCAGCCGCTGCTGCAGCCAGCTGCTCCTGTTACGCATGCAGAGAGGGAACCCGTGACCGGCAAGCGCTGCTATTAGCCTGTGCGTGCTGCCTTCACTGCCACTGCTGGTGTCTTGCAGCTGAGGCAGTTGCAGTAATTGCATGCTGCATCCTGCTGCGACCATGCGCTGTCTACCAGCTGCTGCTGTCCCTGCTGAGTGCAAACATACTGCACTGCCGCCTGAAAGATTGCTGCCTCTGCATTGCCACAAATGCTGCTGGCTGCCTGTTGCAGCGATGATGATGGATCAGGTGATTGTCGCTTGACAAACATAGCAGCTGAGGCCTCTTCCGCAGCAGCTGCCAGCTGCTCTGTCTTGAAAGTGAGCATCCTGGCAGTAGCAAGCAGCTGCCTGCTGGTGCTATCACACGGCTGCAGTCTGGCACTGTGCAATCGCCATGGCTGCGTACACCTCGTGCAGTGGCGCCAGCAACAGCTGGTGGCTCCACAGGCCAGTGCTGCTGCCATGTACAGCAGTAGCCAGCCTGCCACTGCCAGGATGCGCTGCTTGCAACACAGTCGCGCCTTTTATCGCTTCAACGCACGTTCTGACGCTGAAAAAGCAGCTGAGCTGTGTTGAGTTGCCCATGCCGTCTGTGAGCGCCCTGGATGGCACTGTTTACTGTGGCCTAGGACAGGCTGCTGTTATGCTGCTGCTGTGAAAGCTATGCATGTGTGCTGATAACTTCTATTAACTTCTAGATCGACCGTCACGCTAGCTCAGTCCGCTGGTGCCGCTGTTGCTTGCCTTGGCACCGTCGTCAGCCATCTTGTCTGATTTTGCTGAACTTCAGGGGGCCAAAGAAGTAAGGAAAAGGGTCGAGATCGGCGCTGGCTGGCAACTTGACTCACTCGCCCAGTGGAGCAGCCGACAAAAGCTAAAACCCCACACAAATGCGCGACGCACAACTCACTCAGAGTTGTGTGAATGAGTGCCGTGGAACGTTGGCTGTTGCCTTTGGACGAGCAGGCTATTGCGACGAGCAGGCTCCTGGCAAGTGTCAGTAGCAGCACCAGCACCAGCACCAGCACCAGCAAGCACAAGCACATTTGCACGAGCTTGACCTGAAGGGCTTCTATGCGCCAATTTTTCTTCAAACGTCCTGCTTTGGCCCGTCATGGCTGCGCTCCTGGGCCAGCGTGCTGCAGGCCTCGAGTACTGGCCCGCTGCAGCACCTCTAGCCCTGCTGCCAGCATGTGCACTGTCAGCAGCACTACCGCAACCAAGGTGAGCCAACAATTCATGCTGCTGGCGTTGTTGTGGGGTGCGTCATGAAGTATTTCCTCGGCATTCTGAGCACAACTCACCTGTACCCATGTGCAAGTATTCTGTTATCCATATGATAATGTCTTCAAGCTGCTAGCACCGGTGCATGTGTGCTGCAGCTTTCCTGAGCAGCTGCTGCTAGAGTCAAGGCAACCTGCTGACCTGCTGTGCACTGTGTGCACCCCCACCTGCCCCTGCTGTCAACCTGCCACATCTCACAGGTGCAAGCCAAAGGCAGTGTCTTCAGGTTTAGGCACTTCGACTTGATGCACGGCCAGTGTGCTCAAAAACTGGGCACAGACTCTATGCTGCTGGGAGCGTGGGCAGAGCCACCAGCTGACACAAGGAGTGTGCTGGATGTTGGAACAGGCACAGGTAATGCCAGTGTCACGCTAGCTGCAGGCTGATGTGCTGTATGTATGAAATTATGGCAGAAGCATTGCAAGCTGGGATGTGCTACCTGCTAGCAATGGTAGTGCAGCTGCTGCCAGTGTCATGGTAGCTGAGACCTTTGCAGAGCTGCTCTGAGCTTGGCACCTGATCTACACGAGTGCAGTGCTGGCATGCTGCTGACACAACTCACTGCTGTTCGTCACCATGTGTGTGGCCTGGTTTGCTGTTGCCTGCAGGCGTGCTTGCGCTTATGATGGCTCAGAAAACGCAGCACAGCCGCGCAGCTGTGCACGCCATTGACATCGACACAGCAGCATACAAACAGGCAGCTGACAACTTCGCTGCGAGCCCGTGGCCTGACCGGCTGCTGCTTGCACAAGCCAGTTTCCAAGACTGGGCGGCAGCTGCACCCTGCGAGTACGATATGATCATCAGCAACCCACCATTCTTCCTGCAGAGCAGCAAGCCTGATGAGTCAGCACGCGCAGCAGCAAGGCATGCAGATGATGTGCTGCCTTTTGAGCAGCTAGCAGCTGGTGCAGCAGCACTACTGCGGCCATCAGGACGGCTGTGCCTCATATTGCCGCCTATCGAGGGCCAGAGGTTTGTCCAGGAGGCTGTGCAGCATGGGCTGCTGCTGACGCGCAGCTTGCACGTGTTCACAAGGGCACAGGACGAGGAGCCAAAGCGTCACATCATGCAGTTTGAACTGGCAGAGCATTGCTGCAGCACAGCAGCCCTACTGCCAGAGCAAGCAGCAGCGGCTGAACTCCCCGGCGGCAGCAGCAGCAGCAGCAGCGTGGAACAGCTGGTAGTGATGCAGAAGGTTGTTGATCCAGTCAGTGGCAAGCAGCAGCAGCTGTACAGTGCGCAGTACCAGCAGTTGACTGCAGACTTCCACCACCCCAGCATCTTCAAGCCCGTCATTACCATCAGCTGATGCAGAACTTGGTGGCCAGCCGGCAGCAGTGTATCCACCATCATGATCAGCTTACTTGTGCGGCACAAGGACCGCAGACAGCAGCAGCTGCTGGACTTAGTTTTGTGAAGGAGCTCTTCACAGCTTTCTGTGGCACGTGTGTCACCTTCGCTGATGGCAGAAGCCGCCATGCGCTGGCTGCACGACTTCTTGCGGGTTCGGCTTGCGAATGCCTTGCGGTTGACAAACAGGTGAGCGCTCAAAACATGAGGCACATGCACGGCGCGCAAGCTGCTGCTCTGTTCAGTCCACCACCAAGTGCAAAATATTGCGTAATCATCTACTGTTTCCTACTAGGCAGGTACCATGGCTGCACTTTTTTTCCAAATCAGCTTGTGTATCGGGTTGTTACATCGCCAACGTACCCACCACTGCACCTGCAGTTGTCGTACCAGCAGTGTTAGGCTGTAACTCGGCCACTACCAGACGCTAAGCAACAATCACATGACACAACTATGGGTTACAGCCGCCGGCAGCCGGTGCAACCTGCGCCAACGTACTGCTCCAGGATGAACAGCAGCGGCCGGCCGCTCACAAGCTGCTCTGTGCACCACCAAGCCCCTGCGCCACAACGGCTTGCTATTGGCTACTCTTTACTAGACTTGTGCTGGTGGCCAAGGGGGCACCGGGGGAAACTCCTTTCTCTGCGACACATTGGCTAATCCTGTTCCACCCTGCTGCCGCTGCTGTATCCACCCCTCCCCGCAGCCCCACCCTCCAGCAGCTGCCGCACGCGCTGCTGCCTGCTCTGGTGCCCTTCGTTGATCTGCGGCCTAAACGTGCACTCCCGCAACGCAGCTTGACTTGCGCTGGCCTCAGCCTGGCTGCGTCGCAGCTGCGCTGACGCCTCGCGCACGCCACTGCCCAGTTGGAATGGCTCTGGCACTGTGAAGGGTGCTCGTGGAGCGCTGGCTGGCAGCTGCGTCATGAACACCTTGGCTTCTACAGCGGCCTTTTGCTCGGCTTGGCGCTTGGCCATCTCCTTGAGCTCCATGAAGCGGCCCAGGCCACGCACCAGCACAGGGCCCTGCAGGCGTGAGCAAAAACATAAGATGGCAGAACGGGCACATTTAGGGACAGTTCTAGGGGCAGATGCCCGCCTATGGTTGTTCGTGCACCAGCCCAGGTCATGTGCCAGCACAGGGCCCTGCAGTTGCAGGTGAAGACCTTGAGTATAACGCCGTGGGTGGATCTGGTATTGTGCATATGGTCCCCTCCTGTGGTGGCAAGGTGGTGGCATGAAGCTTTTCACGTGCTGTGATGCTGGTACTGCACTGGCAACATTGTGTGGCATCGTGTATAACTTGCAGTGGCGTTCATGAGCAGCCGTGCCACCTTGGCAGCACTAACCAACTGCAGCTGGCAGCGACGCATTGCGCCCGGTGATTACTGGCCCGTCCTTACCGTCTGCTTGGGTACGCTGCGTGTGATCTCTGGTGTGAAGGTGCAGGCCTTGAGCTCCTGGTACTGCTTGAAGCTGAGCGCTGCCTCAACCTTGCCCTCCTTGCTGCGCGCAGCACTGTGCAGCCGCTCAACGACGGCATCCACCTCCTGCAAGTGCACACACAGCAAAATGAGCAGCAAATGTTGCATGGACGTGCCTCTGCTATGGATGCACAGGATGTGCGGTGGATGGGCGACAGCTGTGCAAGTGCTTGTGTCTGTGCACGTGCGCAGCCATTATGGTGCAGCAGCTTACCCACAGTATCTACCTCCTGCATGCAGGCAGTAGCAATTGTTGTGTATTGTCCTGATGTTTGCAGGCCCAGTGCTGACGTGAGCGCAAGTGAGCAGCTAGCATGCATGGGCGTGTGCGGCGCCGTGCTTTTGATGCGGTGTTTAGATGGTGTGCGGCGCTGTTTGAGCCTCAGAGGGCAACATTGATTGCAACGCTGGACTGGCGGCTGCAATGCCGCAGCCAGGGTGGTGCTCCTTGATTTAACCAGCTGCGTATGCTCAACTAGTGCAGTAACCCGGACAGTGATGACAGTGGTCGTGTAGCACGCAGCGGCACCTGGTGTTGTACTGTGCGTTGCGCCAGTATGCGCATACGCTGGTGTTGTGGCCGCATATGCATGATGGTCACTAGCCTGTGGTGTAACACTCAGTGCGTGGCACGATGAGCCTGCGCATGCAGAGCTCTGGCTGTCCCTCACATAACAGTACGCAGCCCAGCAACAACACTACAACAGCACACGAAACTCAGTGTGCTCAAGGCCGTGATCACATCCTTACCATAAGCGCAGAGATATGCACATTTATTGACGCCAGCAACCAAGCAACCCATTTCAGTTGTCCGATACTATACATCCGATATGATCAAACGGACAAGCAGGCAGACGGCTCACCGACGAAGAGAGGCTGAGCTTGGCCTCTGGTGGTGAGGCCTGCACTACCCCAGGCTTGGACAGATCGGGCGTGAACGTGCACTCCTGCTGCCACTGGCTCTCAACCGCTTGCGCTACAGCACAGCGTTTTGCCACGCCCTTGCTGTTCTCGTACAGCTCCTGGAGCGGCGTGGGCTGCAGTGCATGGCAAGCAGCAGCAGCGGCAAGCAGGTGTGCAGTTGTGAAGCCTTTCTGTGGCAGGGACCTGGTGTAGCTGTTGTGCATTATGTGGCAGCAAGCCTGGCCATACGGTGCGCATGAGCTGGCGTTGTGAGGCGAAGTCACCCGTGCTTTGAACTCATTACCTATACGGGCGCAGCCACCTTACATGTGCATTGCTTGCGTGCATCCCATCTTGCTCAGGAGATCAGTTCGCAAGGAGGACTCCTTGCAGATCGGATCTGCAAGGCCTCCTTCAAGCACTGCTTTAGCTTTTGTCGGACACCAATAAGAACCAGGTGCAGCTGCTCACCTTTTTGTTTTGTTGGTTGCAAGGGAGGGATAAATCTACTGCTGGCCAGACACAGCAATCAAGCAAACCTGATTTTCGGAGCTGCTCACCTTGACCATGCGCTGGCTGCGGGGGTTGATTTCAGGCCTGAACGTGCATTCTGCGTTGTGCATCTGCTCAGCCAGCACAGACCGTGCAGCCTCCTGAGTGCGCTTGTCCTGGTACGCCAGGCGTTCGATGCGGTCCAGGAAGCAGGAGCCATCCAGGCTGCCACTGCTGCGCCTGCAAAGCACGTATCACACCAACATCACGGCCCGTCGCATCAACACCACTGGTGTCACACTTGAGTGCGCATGTTTGAAGAGTGGTATCATATGACCGCACTTGATGCAAGCAGCAGGAGCCGTCAAGGCTGCCACTGTTGTGCCTGCACTAAATGCGTCAGCAGCTCACTACATGGAGCCAGCTGTGATACGCATGGTGGGTCACTGTTATGAATATTATCAACACATGAGTCATAAGTTTTTGCAGGGGCAACGGCTGTCTGGCTGAGATCCCTGGTGGTACAACGTTGGGCTGCTGTCCAGTTCCATGCGCCTCACCTACAGCAGCCATAGTAATCACAACTGGAGACAAGTGCTGTCACCCACAGCTGCCGCAACTCCGAGCGCATGCACCCACACTATTCGCATCAGCCCACCACACACACGACGTCCCACGGCAATGCAGGTGCCTGTCATGCTCTCACCCATACTCGGAGACGCTGTGCGCAGGGCTGAAGCTGCAATGCTGGTCCTCCACAGCCAGCTGCAGCAGCTGCCGCTTCTCACGAGCCAGCCGCTCAAAGTACTGCTGCCGCTCCAGGAAGCCTGCAGGAATCTCCCCGGCCTGCTGCAGCAGCGCCTTGCTGCTGGCATTGATGCGAGGGGTGAAGGTGAACTGTGCCTGTGCAGCGGCCATATCAGCCTCGCTCCTGTGGGTAGAAAGTGGCAGGTGACAGCCAGGTGACAGCGAGCACAAGCAGCCAGCACAGCGCAGCAGTTGCTGACGTGATCCAGGTGACAGTGACGATGCGTTCAAGGAATGTGGTGCAGCGTGGCGGCTACAGTTGTGCAGAGTTTCCTGCCAGCCACTGGCTGCTGCTGCATGCAGCTAGTACACTGCCACCCAGCAGGCCGCATGCATGCACAGCAGTCAAGTATTTTGTATCAGATCACCAACCCTCACCTGCTTCTCCGCAGGCTGCGGCCCCTGCTGCTGTCCCTCTGTCTGTCTCTGTCCCGCCGTTGCCTGTTATCCTCCCCAGCACCACCACCACCAGCAGCACCGCCGCCGCCAGGACTATCAAAACCGCCATAGCCTCCGTCAGCAGAGCCATCTTCTGCACCCCTGCCTCTGCCCCTGCTGCTAGCTCGAAGCGCCAGCACGCTGCTGCGTGGGTTAATGCGCGGCGTGAACGGCGCAGCATCGCTGCTCTCCCGCTCCACCTGCAGCTGCAGCGCCGCAAGCTTCTCGTTCTTGCTGCGCAGCACCTCGCCCAAGCGCTCGTGGATCGGCACGTACTCGTAGGCTGCCAGGTAACGGCCCTGCGCTGCTGCATTGGTCTGCGGCTTGAAGGTGCAGCCCTGCAGGTGCACAGCACACACAAGGGCGCACAGATCAGGTCAGACATGAAGGCTTTGGCGGCTTGGGTGGACAATCATGTCACCTTGGTGTCTGTCTCATGGATTGTTGTCACTGCGGGAGGTGTTGAAGAAGTCCAGGATGCTTGGCTGAGAGTGGTTTGCCTTTTCATCATGTGCATACAGCCAGTATCTCTGGCCAGCTGCCTACACACAGGCACAGCCCATGCACAACACCAGCAGCAGCGCTTTTTTCCACCGCATGCAATGTGACGCCCTGTGACTTAAAATCACCAGCCGCGCTGTTCGCCACCCCATGCAATGTGACGCCCTGCCAATCGAGCTGCCGTTGTGCCTACCTGGGTGCTGCTGGCCTGTGCTTCTGCGGCCTTGCACTCCAGCTTTGCCTGCCGCTCCCGTGCCGTGTGGTACAGCCGCTCAGCAACAGGCAGGCCCTGGTGCGCGGCGGCATGCTGCGGGCCACGGCCAGTCTTCGGCTGGAAGGAGCATTGCTCGAGCACCTCCTGCTCTGCTGACTGCTTCAACTGCCGCAAGGCAGCAGGCGGCAGTTGCAATTTAGCAGACGAAGCACAAAAGACAGGAAGCATGGTCAGCAGTAACGAAGCAATGCACAATGCACCACAAATGGGAACGGTGGCAACTGCTGACAACGTCGTGTTTGTTCAGCTGGAGCACGCCGGATGCACACTGCCTTGTGTATACAGCAGCATGCAGTGTCAGCAGCAGGCCCACCAGCATTGTATGAACTGTGCAGCACATTCTTGCCGTGCTGTGTCAATCGGCAGTGACGTACCCGCTCGTACTTCTGCCTGTTCATGACCCTGGGTTGGGCCAGCTGCTGTATGCGTTCACCACCAGAAGCTGGATAGCCGGGTGGCAGCTGAGCAGCAGGCCGCTGCCTGCCAGGTGTCAGCTGCCTGCCTTGCTGCTGCTGCTGGCGCTGCTGCTGCTGCTGCTGCTCCACCAGCTGCTGCCGCCGCTGCAGGTGCTGCGCCTGCCGCTGCATTGCAGCAGACTGCTGCTGCTGTTGCTGCTGCCGCTGCTGCTGGTGGCGCTGCTGCCGTTGCTGCAGGTGCTGCGCCTGCCGCTGCATTGCAGCAGACTGCTGCTGTTGTTGCTGCTGCCGCTGCTGCTGGTGGCGCTGCTGCCGTTGCTGCTGCTTGTGTTGCTGGTGCCGTTGCTGATGTTGCAGATGCTCCTGAGCATACTGCTGCTGCTGCTGCCAGGGCTGCTGGTGCTCCCGTGGGCTCAGGCCCTGGCCTGTGAATGCAAGCAGCAACACGTAACATGCAGGTCAAACATCTATAGCAATGGCGTGATGGCTTCGCTGTCGCACAAACGAGGGGCGGCTTGCAGGACTCAAGCTGGTTGCATACTGCTGCTGCAGGAGCAACGTTCTTGGGCACCACGACGCAGTCCATGGCGTAACTTTCCAAAACATGCAATCAGTGGACAGGTATGTTCACTTACCAAACAAGCCACCTGGTGATGAGGTGCAGTAAGCGCCCTGGTGATGCTCCCCCTCGTCATCATATGCATACTCCTCATCGTCGTCAGTGTATGTGCGCTGCTCGTACGACTGCTCCAGTGAAGCAGCAGGCGCTGCCTCCCACAGCTGGCTTACATCCACAGGCCCCTTGAGCACAGATGCAAGCCCTTGCTGTTGCTGCTGCTGCTGAGGCTGCCGTACGCAAGCCTCTGCAGCTAACTGCTGCTGCTGCTGCTGCTGCTGCAGGAGCTGCACAGCTTGTCGGTGGTACTGCTGCTGCTCATGCTGCTGGTACGTTGCTGCCTCCTCGTCATCCTCCTCGTCATAGTAGTACAGCTGGCGATCCAGTGACGCTGCCACGTCACTCCTCGCTGTGTATGTTATTGGATCTGCCCGGCTGTGTATGTGCGTGTTTCGCGGTACAGCACTGCTCGCTGCTGCTCTGGTATAATTATGCAGCGGTGATGGCGACTGCCGCTGCTGTTGTGCAAAGGAGGGCCGGGGAGGGGCTTTGCTGGAAGCCAGGCTACATGTGGAGCCTGGTGATAGCAGCTCATCCAGTGAAGCCTGCTGCAGCAGGTGCCCAGTTGCAGCAGATGCTGCTACTGCATGGCGTGCTTGTAGACGTGCCACATCTGCAGTGTGTACAGGCAGGTAGTGCGGTAGGTGATGTACATCATACTACCTGGTCAAGTTGCCGTCAACGCTGAACAGCGCAACATGACATCATCACTGGTGTTGCGGGCGGTAGCATACGAGTGCACTGCACCAGACTGTCCTAGTGACTGTCAAGCTCACCTTGCTGGGCATGCTGCTGTTTTGCTGCTGCTCGTTGGCGAATCAGCTCCTGTACACGTGCTGCCCTGTCATGCTGCACAGGACCCTCCTCAGGCAGGCTGCAGTTGCTCTTGCTGCGCCGTTCTGCAAGTAGCTTAGCTATTATCTGTTGTCGCTGCTCCTCAGTGAGAGCTTGTGATGGTGACACTGAGGGCATGGCTGCACTGATGCCCAGGCAGGCTGCGTGGCTCAGCACTGCATCTGGCCTGCTGCTGTTGTGATGCTGTACGTGCAAAGCGTTGACGCAGAGCTGCTACGCGGTCCTTGAAATCAATATAATCTGGGTTATCTTATAAGTTCTTCTGCCATTTCTTGCTGGCCTGGGCGGTTTCCGTGTTCAACAATCGTTGCTTGTCTGTCGCAGCATGAAACTTGAATATTCAGCGAACCAGGTAAAGTATTTTAACGATGAACCCGTTGCCGTCACTCTGGCAACGAGAGACAGGTGACTTTGAAGTGTAACAGTTCTTGTTCTTGCCCAGAGGTTCTTGATTAGGCCCTGCCAATTCTTGAGCCCATTTACTTGATCTTCTTTGCTGCAGTCTGTACCAACGCGTGTTCATTGTGTACGCCTGCCGTCACTGACATCTGCAGCTTGAGTCTGCTGAGCAGCACTGCACATTCATTGCCAGCTGCTGTGCGAGGGTGACCAGTACTGCCACTAATATATAAGGCACCTGCTTGTATATCCGGCAAGGCTCTGCTTGCTGTAGGGCAACTACACCTTGCCGTAGACTGCTGCTGCTGCCAGCATTTGTGCTGCTGCCGAGCCATGTGGCAGCAAGGCACAACACAGCTGTCTGGTGCGCCAGGAACGATGCCCATTACAATAGCTATAACGGAGCTGCAGCGTCCACCTGTGCCATCAGTGCTATCCGTGCAGGACCGCCAGGTGAGCCTCACAGCCATGCTGGACACACTTGCTGCACAAGTAGTGCACCGAGAGAACACGGCCTGCTAGCACATCCAAATCAACATATGCAGCAGTAAAGTTGCACCACAACGCCTGCGACACAACCGCAGACATCACCGCGCCAGCACCACAGCAAGATGATCAGCAGCCTACTGCAGCATGTGTCAGCAGCCCTCGTTGGCCAGAACAGCACATGGCATGCATGTCACTGGCACACGTGCAACCATCAAACATGGTGCTGCTTGGATGTGGTGAGATTCAACTCTCAATTGAGCCGTACACAACGCGTGGCTGCTGCTGCTGCATTTGCTTTGTTGTCGCTCAGGTGTATGTTGACAATGTGGAGGCCCCTCCCCAAGGGTAGGCAAGCTTGCTGCAGGCATAGCATCATTCTACTACCATGCTACTTCAAGCAGCCACAGCAGCAGTGATACAGCAGCTACATTGCAAAGCGGCAGAGGTGTATAATTGCATATGCAGAAGCAACCGCAGCATCAGTGGCTAGTGGCTGAGCAATATTCTCTGCAGCGCTTGGTGCTCAGCAACTGCTGAAATGACAATTTTGCAGTAGTGGTACACCTCAGCGTCCCTTACATGATCCTGCCTGCTGCCGTGTGTTCAGGTATGTGCTGGCACGCCGCTGGATGCGCAACGACCCTGATGTGGATGTGGAGCATCTACCCGGGACTGTGAGTCGCCAGTTGATGCAGCAGCACGGGTTGTTGCGTTCGTTAAGCTGTGTGAGCAAAAACTCTTTTCCATCCAAAGTTCTGGTGTGACTGAAAAAAACCGGTGTTTTCCTCACTTACTGTAGCACCGTGCCGGCAGCTGCAAATCAGAAGCCATGTTGTGAAGCCATATTGTCAAGGGTGCGAACGTGCATCTCAGCTTCACTGAAATGCTGTGCATTTAAGGGGGTAGGAGAGTAATTCAGGTTCTCAGCACTGGGGCACGCCCAGGGGCTGAAACTTGGTGGTTGCAGTCCTTAGGGGTTGCATGTGTGGGGTTTGACGCGGCAGAGGCTAAACCCTAGGGTATAAGCTGCTGGTGGGCCTGGACCTCTCCCAGTGCTTTTCCTGCTGTGCCTGTACACAACGTCTAGTTTGTAGCGACTGACCAGGCTTGCATAACACGGACATATCTATTACATCCGTATTGATGGTTTTGATGCATGGTTTTGATGCATTTGGTGTACAGCACTGCTGTGCAAGCATGACTTCTGTGACCCCCTGAATACCCTCCTTCCCTTTAACTGTTGCTGCTGCTCTGCTGCCTACAGCACAATGCCCTGGTGCTGCCGCGGCCACTGCCAGCTGGCCCAAACAGTAATGATGACCCACCAGCCTTCCCCGATGACTCAGAGCATTATGACCCAGAGGTGACACATCACTAATAGCGGCATGCAGCATCATGCTGCGTGATCATGCTGCAGCAGTTGGTGGCGTCTCACGCACACAGATTTCATGGCTTGGCAGAGTGCACAATTGGTGCATCATGCACATGGAATGTTTGATGGCTCACGGTGTGCTCCGCTCACACAGCCTTGTAACCGCAACACCCTATGACATCAGTTCTAGGCCTGATGTGTCGTTGCATTCTGCACCGCATCGCTGCAGGAGGCAGTTAGGTCACTGAAGCAGCACTGGGTGGAAGTGCGGCAGTTTGACACAGCGCAGCGCATGCAGCGCGTGGCACGCTACTCGGAGCGGCTCAAAGCTGTGACCAACCCAGGCCTTGCACCGGCAACAGTGAACATAGTTATGACGCAAGCCCTGATAGCGCAGCATCAGCAGCAACAGGCTTCGCAAGGCTTCCCCAGCCTGCAAGCAGCACTGGTGTTGCAGCAGCAGCAGCAGCACGGGTCTGCGACGCTGCCGGCAGGGTCTGCAGCGCTGCAGGTGAATGCCAACGGGCAGCTACTTCTGCACCAGGGGCTTGCAGCACAGCAGCAGCAGCAGCAACAACAGCAGCAACAACAACAGCAGCAGCAGCAAGAGCAACAGGCACATAACGCGCAGCAACAGGGTCAGCAGCATGCAGAAGTAGACGGGACGATGCAGCAGGAGCAAGGAAAAGAGCTGCTGCAGCAGCAGCAGCAGCAGCAAGAAAACGCCTTGGAGCAGCAGCAGGAAGTGAAGCAGGAAGAGCAGCAGGCACAGGATGACAGTTCTGCTGAGCAAGCGGATGCCGTAGCTGGTTAGGGCGCTTTCAGTGCCTGCATGTTTTGAGGTGGCTACATGGCCCCTGACGATCCTAGGATCATCTTGGGCCGCCCATCATGATGAAGTTTGGTTGTTTGGTTTAAAAAGAATGTATCTGAGAACACACCAACACTGGACAGGCTCAACAACTGTAGGTTTTCAGCCCAAGGCTTGCAGGTGTCATAACTGCAGACCGTCCCAAAGAGCCACCATGATGATGATGATGGCGTTGATGCTACAGCTTGAATGGGTATTACGATGATGATGATGATGATCATCATCATCATGGGCTCGGTCGTTGACTGGCAGTGTACTGACTCAGTGGCACGGCTGACTCGATCGCGGCGAGACCATACACACAGGCAATGCTGGTGTTACATACTCCCGCAACATGCACAGCCTATACAGCAGTTGATGCGACCTGCAGCCTGGAATTGTTTTTGACAAGCCCAACCTATTGTATAACCCAGGTACTACGCTGCAGGCTGCCAGGCATAACATTATTGGCTGGCAACCGGCGAACATCCAGCACAAGCAAACAGCAAGCAGAAACAGGCCCACGACGGTGCTTGGTAGGCAGCTGGACCAATGAGTTTACACCCGGTACGAAACTACCTTAAAAGAGATCATATGCAGTGCATACTGATGCAGGCACACAAGCAACGCACAGGCTGACTCAATGCTGCTGATGCCTGCCTCTCCAAAACTTTGGACCAATGCAAATTGTTGGAATAACAAATGACAAGTGTGCCTGCAAACCAGCAACGACACAGCACGCGCATGTATGCGAAGCCAACTTTGCTCAGTTGTTTACCCTTGAAGGTTCAAGGCAGACCACCCGCATGCAAGCCGAGCTGTGCGAAACAGTACTCATTCTAAGCAGTACAGTTCAACAAAAGAAATGGCCAGGCAGTGGTGGCTTCTGAGCTGCCAGATGCTGCAGATTTAGCTATGCAAGCAAGACTACCTAGCGCGTCCCAAGATTTGCGATTATGTTGAGCTCAACACAGTGCACGCAAGACTGCTTGCCTCCTCAGCCAGTGCAAGACTGGACATATGCTCAAAGGCATCTGTCAGACACCTGTACAGGCCTCAGCCTGCTGCCACGTAATACCACACCCGCATGAGTTGAAAGGCATAAGCGCCAGGTCCGGACACGTGGAGCGGTCAACCCCTTTGAACGAACAACATAACATCAAAGCGCACTGCAGAAGCCTAGTCGTTGCAGCTACCACAGCTGTCTGAGGCTGATTGTTTGGCCTAGCTTGCCATCGCCGACAGCATGTCAAGCCGACAAACACACACCACTGCATTGTGGAGCGGCGGCAGAGCCCACCACATGCTGTGCGTCATGAAACAACCGTGAGCGGAGCTGGCGCAGCAGCCAACACAAGCAGCACTCCAGATATCTGCCAAGGCAGTCACCTGCCGTGCGGAGTCAACACAGAACGCAAGACACACACCTAAATGTTCACTCCAAGCACAGCAAAGCATCCAGACACATGAACAAACAACAGCTGCACTTACGCTTTCATCAGCTCCTCCCCCAACCACATGCATGCCAACCCAGCACAAACACAGGCGCGGGCACATTGGTGCCAGCGCGGGTGCTCATGTCTCACACTCCAGGTTCCCTCTGCAAGCCAAATCAGACAGCAACGATTGCCATGCACCTTTCCTGTGCAGCAGCTTCAGCAGTACCTATCGGAGTGGCAGCAGCAACACTTCATATGCAGTTGCCACGGGTACAAGGGACATATGTGTGCCTTGCTTTGCCACTGCCCCCGGGCGCATGCGCTACTTCAATACCAACAGGCGCGGCTGCTACAGCAGTTTGCACTTGTCAGCTCATGCAAGGTCCTTGATCACAACAGCAAGGGTGCCAATAGCAGGCAGGTCCCTGACTTCACCACACATTACCATTCCCACTGCCGAAACCGCCTCCACTGCCAAGTAAGGTGAGTAAGGTGAAACTGCTATCAGTTCCACACAAGATGCTGGAAGGCTGCATACGTGCACACCAACCGGGCTGTTGTAGCGTCTGGCAGACGCACAGCGCAGCACACACGGTGGCGGGGCCTGTCAATGCACAGGCCTCCCATTAGTGGCTGTTGTCAGCTGGTTGCCACTCTACAGCCTTCGCTCCAACATTCCCGCACCTCACAGTGTATATCCACATCTGCCAATCACAGGCAGGCACGGCCGGCACTAGCTACAGCTGCTTTGCCGCTGAGCTGCTCAACCCACAATGGAGGTTTGAGCTAGGCATCAGTCGCAGCAAAACAGCTGACCTGAAGCCACGAGTCCCTGTAGTCAGCAGAGATTCACTCCATGCCAACACTCCTGCTCACACAGCACAAGCCAGCATCCTGTGCAAATACTTGAAACTCCAGACGCGTGCTGATGCAGGGGTGAGCACAGTGAGTAGGCTGGTTGCTCCTTGCGCTATCACAAGTCGCCAAAGCCTTTGTACTCATGGTTGATCACATGTGGCAAGCAAGCAGCGCCCACAGGGCAGGTTGCTGAAGAGTGCCAACCGCCACAGACGATGCTGTTGGTGCATCCCATGCTGCGCATAGACAGCATGCACCAGTGCACAAGGTATTGCCACAGTCCGTACAGACCAATCAGCAAGAATGTGCACCACCACAACAAACACAGCAAGAAACATAAGAAATGCATATGCTCGTTCAGCAGGTAGAAGCCCAAAGCACATGCAGCGCCGAGCGCAAGGATGACACGTGCTGGTTTAAACGTCAAGGCTCCCAGCTGCATGTGCCTTCAAGCTGAATCTGCGGGCAACTGAGCACTACTGCAATAAAAACCGCTACCGCAAATGACCATGATATACCCTTACCATCTGCATTACACATCACGCCGAATTCCCAGACATCTGCTGCCACATGAATGAGACCTGCAGGTGATCATGACAGCTCAAAGCTGCTGCAGGCCCCCTGATAGCCACACAGCAGTGCACCACATCAGACAAACATATACAGATGTAAGTTGTTCCTGCTTTGCCAAACAATGCAATTCGTATCAGCCCAGTCCAGCCTACGCAAAAGAGAGCGCATGCTGGAGGCAACAGATCCCACCTTGGCACGCACTGTGCTCAATACCCTGATCACGACTTCACCGTTGACATGCACCGCAGCCACATCAGCTGCAACCTTCGATGAAAAGCAGCAGCGGCGGTGGCAGCAGCAACACCACGCTGCTGCTACTGGCGCTTGGGTCCTGAACAGGACAGTCGTACGGCAGTGCTGCTGCTGCCGTTGCTGCAGCTGCCAAGCTCATGCTTGACGCATACGTACACAAAGTGTGCATGGTCCAGAGCACTGAAAGCGTCGTAGCACTTCTGCAAAGACAGCAGCATATAGCCAGCAGGACAAGCGGTTGGTATGCAGATCAGCTGACGTCAATACAGCCGCTCAATATATTAGAACAACAGCTGCCCCACAAGCACCTCTTGGCTGGGGATTTCAATGACTGCAGCATCCCAGCAAGATCTTAAAAGTGCTGACATGCAGCCAAGCAAGCAGCACTCGTAGCAATGCAGCACATGCACCGCGCTCTGGCCAGGAACGGCACGGCTAGATGATTCAGAAATAGATGTGCCTGCCTTTCCCTGCATCAACACATGCACAGATCAACACACACCTGCGAGCAAGCACTTCTCACCAGCGTATGTGCATCAACTGGCCCATAGATGATTGGGGACAGCTGTGTGGGGAACATCTTCAAGTGCTTATCCAGCTGGTTGCCCATTACGTACAGCGTGACATGCCAGCCGCAGCAAGGCTGGAGCAGCAGCGGCAGCCGCGAGCACGGCTCGCCGTAGGTCACCACCAGAAACACACCCCCAGGGCGCAGCACTCTGCAGGCACAACACAGAGTATCCGGGTGAAAGACTAGTGCGCATGCTCTCATGCATAAGGGCACCAGCCACCACACCCAACATGCACCATTGACATAGGCCTGGGACACCGCATACAAGCATGGACCTCACCAGCGAGAGCCCCCTCCCAAGCAGCTGCGCGGAGCTGAAGCTGCTGCTGCGCGGCGCCTCACCTGCTGCACTCCTCCAGCATGGTGGTTGCGTTGTCACCTGCATGCTCGCCGCACAGCACAGCGTCCAGTGTGCCCTTGTCTATGACAGCATCGAAAGCACCATCCTTGAACTCTGGCATACTCCTGCAGTCACAGCAGCACAACTAGCGATATCGCGTCAGTCAAACAGCGGTTACACTTTGTGATCTGAGTTCAGCAGTTCCTGCTACATACATACCGCTTGCTGCGATGCAGAGTTTGAGGAAAGCAGAGGTGACTTGTAATCAGCGCTGAGGCGGATGTCATACCAGGTGCGCTGCAGCGCACATGCCGACACACAGAAGATGCACACTACGTGTAGTGTTCTCAATGCCCACACCGCAGCAAAGCAACACATGAATGGGCCTGCACAGCAGGCACATGCAGTTATCCACAGTGCGAGGACATGCCAATTGATGCTTGCTGGACGGCCCCCCTGGACGTGCCGCCTTCTAGCCGCAGCGCCCAAATTGGCGACTGATTGCGGCACCCGTAGTGAGCATACGAAAGCGGCCGCACCTGGCATCGCCAACACGATACTGCAGCTGCGGTATGCTCTTGTGCAGGTCTTGCATGTGCTGTACGACGACACTCGAAATGTCTGTGTTGATTATGTTCTGGTAGCCGCCCTGTTGCACCATGTCCGCCTGCAGCTGCGACGTGCCCACGCCCACCTGCATGCACCAAGCAGACAATAGTTATATACAGTTTCCCCCTATCAGGCATGTGGGTTGCCCATAGGGCAGGTCTGGTCGGTGCGGGTGCTGTGGTGCTGATACGCCAGCCTATACACGCCCAAGTGCATCTGAGGCGCTGCACTATGTTGACTATGTCGCTTGGCTTCACAGCACTGTTCAGATAGGAAATGAGCTGCGCCTTGGGCATCCTTCTGTGTGCCTGCCACTGCTGTTCTCCTGACGCCGGAGCTGTGCTCCAATGGGTGTTGCTGCTGCTGCTGTTGCTGTTGCTGTTGCCGCTGCAGCAACTGATCACCAGTGCTCACATGCAAGATGCTTGCAGTAGAAGGTACATGCTGCTTCAAGATTGGTTGAAGGCCGCTGAAACCTTGGTACCTGGGCAACCAAACAAGCAGCACAAGCATGGCATCATGGGCGCAAGGAGTTCCCCCATAAGAACATGGGTAACACACCTTTTGCGAACATCAGCAGTAGATCGTGACTGCGCTGCTACATCAGCGAAGCATATCAGCATATATTTACCATCAGTGACAGTGTTTCCTGCAAGATTGCTGCTGGCAAATGTGGTTATGTGCCAGCACAAACAGTGAGTGTATGCTGAGCTGCTGCTGCTGCTCCCAATGCTGCTGCTGTGTACAACCACTGAGAACCCACCAGTCAAAGCACGTGGGCTCCCGCTGGTACCTCTGGTCCCAATACGCTGCTTCACCATACTGTTGCATGGCACACCCCAGCAGCACAATGACAGAAGACCAGCACGTCAGCAAATATACGCGGGGGCGCAGTTCCAGGTACAAACAAACCGAGCAGAAGTACCAATGTATGTGTGCAATGTACAGACAACGCTGGCCGTCGCGCAACAAGGCTGGTTTTGGCAGGACACAGCTCTTCAGTGTTTGTTGTGTCGTTCCGCAGAGTACGGCTCACCGCGGGCATGGCGTATGTGTAAGACGCAGTCCTGCTAATCTTCAACGCCAACGTAGCGCCCAGTGGCACACAAACATACGCCTGCTGTGCCTCGGGCTACTTGCCCTGACAATTAGCTGAGAAAGCCACGTGCCTGCTGCCGCTGGCAAGCCCCTACGCAGTTGATGAATGTAGGGGATTGCTGTATATGTTTGCATGCCCTGAATACTACTGTGGTGCAATTTCTCTTTTCGGTCTTGCTTTCGTCTTTGCCTGACGCAAACACAATCTGCTCCACACAAATAGCCCTATTTTATGCAGGTAGAAGTTGAGGTTGAAGCGCTCGTGAGGTTGCTCAGGCAGAAAAGAGGCAGTGTCATTTAACCAGTGACTCATTCTTCGTCGCGGCAGTGCTGCAGGCGCTGTTCAAGTGTGCTTTATTTCGTTAGAGACAAAAAGAAATGGTTTAAGCGGCTGCCCATGCAGCTACGATACAATGGCTTGAGAAACTCCAGAGTTTGACTGCTGGTTGACTTCCAGCTGCCACCAGTAAGGATATGTTAAAGTGCTGCCTGCAATCGGCGATCAGCCTCGGATGCGACTACTGGAGCGCCATCACACGTTTCGTTAAACATACCCGGAAGCGGCATAGCAGTGTGCATACACCGTGTATGAACTGTACTGCAGTCACTGCAGTACACCGTGCACACCGTGTGTGGCAGTGCCACGGTGACAGTGCTGTACAGTGCTGCACTGCAGCAGGGGCGGATAGTCGTCCTGCAGGCTGCGGCACCACTTCTTGGAAATGCTGTGCCCTGATCACACCACCATCAGGCAGCACAAACATATGCAAGGTTGGCCCAACAGACGCACCATACCATCAGCGGATGGTACTAGTAGTAGGCACTACCACTGTTGAACCCATGACCCAAAAGGCCGAGACACGCTTGTGGCATTACATGGCGAAGCGGCTGCTGATAGCGCAATGGCAGCAAATGGATCGCACTGGGTGATGCCGCACGTCTTGGAGCATGGGACGTCCGCAAGCATACATGCCAGGCACACAAGAAGCTCATGATCAACAGGCAAATGACCATGGCACAACGCCAACTGACTGTATCAGCACTGCGCTACAACATTAACTGCACGAAAGCTGCAAATAAACGTCTCTCTAGCGTAGATCTGCTGTGCTGCGAGACACAATCTGCTGTGTCATGCGTGACTAGTGTCCAGTTGCCGTACGTCGATGTGCCGCGGCTGCATGCCAATGCATAATGAACAGCATCCCAGTTGGCTTCGTCAACATCATCTTATTGTCCATTCAACCCATAGCATCAACGCCATCCCAGTTGACCTGTGCAGGCCCAGCAAGGAGCGCCACCAATCGGATCTTAAACACTGTCGTTGCTGTGTATCCCTCTGGATAAGCCTTTGCAACGTGATGTGATAACCATCATGTTGCAGTTTGCAACAATCTTTTGCTGAATGAGTCAGCACATGCTTGTGCTAGAAGCTCAGCCAGCAACACAAATGCGTATATGATGCCAAAACCAACCAGCACAGCGATGCCAGCAACACAAGTGCGCAATGTAGCATACCAAACAGAATGCAGCAACAGAGCAACTGTGAAGCTGGAGAAGCTGACAGCTGTGCACACACAGCTGCAACAGGGACCAACAGCAGTATGTAATCCAACCTGCCAAAGAGATGCATTCCCAGCGATTCATGTCACTCATGCTGAGCCTGCACACCCAGCCTGGCGTTGACCGCTCCTACACTGACGGTCACACTAAAACACGCTGAAAGACAATGTACAAGCTGCCCTCACCCCTGCCAATACACACAGTAGGGCACAGTCATAATCATCATAAGTTGAAAACATCATGTCCAGTCATAGCATCAACTGGGGCACAGTAAGTGCACATAGTGCGCTGTGCTGACCCAAGTGCAGCGCATCATCTTAAATGTCATCAGCGCACTCTGAGCACAATCGCTCGAGCATTGCAAAGCTATACACAAAACAACAGCAGTGCGACGCAACCAGAGAATGTCAGCAGCCTGCACAGGTTGCTGCGTATATTGCAGACGTTGCCACCACCAGTCAAGGACCCATCAGAGATCTGGGCTTGCTTGCTAGGTGTCGCGTCACACTACTGAAGTCACAGCTGACGCGGCCTGGCAGCTGCGTACAGCGGGGACTGCATCTCGTACAGGCGTGACACGGCCCTGCTGAACGCAAACTGCTCTTCCATGCCTCCCAGCAGTGCGGCTGTCTCAGCGCTGCTCTTGACAGGCGCCACGCCACCATCAGCCATCAAGTTGGTGCGCAGCTTGGAGCCTGCAAACATAACAGAACAGCCGGCACGCAGTGGGAAGAGCGGCGCGTCAGATCTTGTCCGAGGCGGCCCTGTGGCCCTCATCGCCAAAAGCAGATCATGACAAGGATCACCGAAACTCAGGATGGGCGCGCTATAGCTTGCTGCCTCTGAACTGCAACTATGTCAGGTCAACAACTGTTGCAGCACCTCATGTGTCAGACAAGACACACGCGCAGTTGCCGCATGCCCACTTGCCCCTGATCCGGCACCACAATGCATCTCATATACGCCCAGGCCTTTCTGTGGTCCCTGTACCTAGAACAACACATCCTGCTGCCGCTTATGGTAGCTACTACAACACAAATTACAACAGTTGTTGCAGCCAACACAAGCACATCCCAACCACAGCCCACCTTCCACCGCTCCCTCAAACTGCAAGCCCTCCAGGTCAAGAATCGGCTCCTCGCCAGACGTGCCTGCAAACAGCTGGTCAGGCGGCAGCGCAGCGCTGCACACCAGCAGGCAGCGCGCGTTGTACAGCTCATCCACGAGCGTGATGAAGCGCCGCGCCTGGTCGCGCTGGTTCATGGACATGGCGGGGATGCCTGCAGCACCATCAAGCAGCAGAACACCAGCAGTGTGTGACCTTGCGTTGATGAAACGTCCTGGTGCAAATGTTATGCAAAGCAACTGATCCGAGCGTCAAGTAAGCAGTACCCAGGCGTGACGCACCTGATGCAACTACAGTTGTGTGGAGCATCCAAGCGGCTCCATACTCCTCATACATGCACAATGCACCATTGCATGCGCAGCTGGCACAAGAATGCAGCGAAAACCATGAATGATCAGATCCTTCACCTGTGATGAACACTGTGTGGTAGTTCTGTGCCAGAGCCATGTAGTCAGCAGCGCCCAGAGGGCCCCCACACAGATCCAAGAAGTGAAAAGATGCCACACCAGATGCAGCACGAGGCACCGCCAGCTGCCGACCAAACATGACAGGTACCACAGTCGGTGCTGCTGCAGGGTCATCCACGCTGCTGCTGCTGCTGCTGCTGCTGGTTTGTTTGCTGGTGCTGGGAGCGACGCAGCTGCTGCTGCTGCTGCTGGCCTGGCTCCTGCAGCTGCCAAGAACCTGCGCCCATTTCTGCTCCATTGCCGCCTCAGTTGCTGCATTGATCGGCCAGAAGTACATGCGCTGCTCAACAGTGCTGCTGCTGCTGCCGTGGCGGCTGGAGAGTTGTGGCAGCAGCGGCTGCTGCAGCAGCTGCATGGCGGGCCCTGTGAGGCTCATGCGGCGGAAGTCTGTCGCTGAGGACAGCTCAAACAACCGGCAGCTGGAGAACAGCCTGCAGGCGCAGTGCGAATCGCCGACACACAGAATGGTTGAGTGCTCAGCAAACGCCACTGCTGAGGCAGCCAGAAAGGCACAACGTGCAGCCCTATTACTTGCTTGAAACAAAGCTGGTCCAGTGTACACGTGACAGCATCAGTCCTGCTAAGATGACATGCTGGCCAAGCACGCTGCATGCGCACGAAACATCGAGCGACCGGCTGCTGCGTGCTGCATTACATGCAAACCTCCAGCAGCTTGGCCACATGTACCAGAGGGTAGATGGCCAAAGATGCAAATGTGGTCAGCTCACGTGTTGAGGAAGTGCCCGAACATTGCCTCATGCAGGCCATGCCTAGGCAGGTCCCCTGGGTGGCGGTTGGATGTCGTCACCACCACGCAGCCCTCGGCAGTCAGCGCTTCCAGCAGAGCCTTCAGTGCAGCAGCACTGAACACATCACCAACCTGCACATGCATCAACATGTTTGGTTGTGTTGAAGACACCGAATCTGAAGATGTGTATTGTGATAAACGCCTCAGACTGCGAGGTAGGGGCTGCCTTGCAGAGCGCGTGCGCTGTCTCACGCACCAGCCAACAGGGCACCAACATCAACAATTGCCAGTCATCATAACAAGCAGTGGTACTAGGAACTGCGGCCCTCAAGCACACAAGCAGCTTATAGCAGAAGAGCCAACGCGGAGGACGCGCAAATCATACATTAACAACGTCAGCATGTCACCCACCTGCATCTCATCAAAGCACAGCAGCGCAGCCATGCGCTCATTGCTGCTGCTGCTGCCTGCCCAACCTGCATGGGGGTCTGCACTGTCAGCGCGGATGAAGCTGCGCGCTGCGTCAGACATGACAGCCGCATTGGCAGCTGCAAGCCGTGCTTCTGGCACCTTGCCAGCCCGCGCTTCTCTGCAACAGCAACACAAACCATTTTGCGGCATACATGTGTTGTTTGCTGAGTGGGACAACTCTGCTTAAAGAGCAAGGACGCATGGACAATGCTGCATTGGCAGCTGCGAGCTGCACTGCTGAACATGCCTGCGCCAGCCTCAGCGTTGGGTGAACCACACAGCACAGAGCACAAGGGCAGTCAGCACCGCGACACCAGCACTACAGTGTTTGGACCAGGGAATAGCAGCTGCGTTACCACAAGCGACAGCTGCGAACACGCAATGTATAATCAGGTTACTTTGCTGACATTACGGACGCTGTTTGCATACCGATTGAATGCAGGCATCTGGTCAGTGCACACACCTCAAGTGTCGGCGGATGGCCAGCACTGCTGCCTTTGCCTCTCGCTGGCGCAGGATGCCCTCATCAAACCAGGCAGACACCTGCAGCAAGGCACACATGCAGCTTCTGAGCAGGCATGCACAAGCAGCAGCCGCGCCATGTGAGCAGCAGCACCAGGGCTCAAACAAGGGTGCGCCAGTTTGACTACTTGCTACAGGTGACACGAGCGCTACTAGGCAATGTTGGTGTCTCGCCACAGCTTCACATGCTCTCCGCGTGTAAGGGTTGAAGCGGATAAATAGAAAGACAAGTACGACTAGTGGTAAACAATTGACCACAGTCAGGCACTTACTTGCACATCTGAGGCGGCGTCATTGTAGCAGCCGTCATCCAGCTGCCCAGCTGCCTCATGCTCGCTTGCCAACCCTGCGGCCTCGTGTTGATGCCCCGCTGCTGCTGCTGCTCCTGCAGTGTCTACGTCTGCTGGCTGCAACTGCGGGTGCTGGACGCTGGGAGTGCCACTACTGCGGCGTGCAGCAGCTGCGGCAGCTGCTGCTGCCTCCTGCTTGCGCTGCTGCTGCCTCTGGCGCTTAACGTCCAGGTGGTGCAGCCTGCTGTGATACTCCAGCATGGCAGAGTTGAAGTGCAACCTGCATCAACGGCACCAGCATCAGTACAGTGCACTCGTGCAAGACAGCGCATGACACAATCCGTGACAAACACTTGCAACACAACATAATTGCATGACGCTGACGGACACAGCAGAGCACAAGCTGAGCTGAATCTCAAGTAGCGTTTACGTTACGTTTGCGTTGACAGGCACTTGCAGTGCAGCACTCTCCGGTGTAGGGCAGCGCAGTTGCCTGCTATGTGCCTGTCCTGTGCATGCCTCACCTCCTGCTGTGGTCGAGCTGCAGGTGCTGCCTGGCTGTGTCGTAGAACATGTTCATCAGCAGAGACTTGCCGCTACACCCACAAAGCGTGTCAACACAGCGCAGACAGCAGCATAACAGACATACCCAGGGGTGGGCTTTTGAGAGGCGTGGAGCATGCGCAGCTAAGGCAACAACCCTCATCGTAAAAGGCAAGCTGCCTGATCAGGCGACAATACCAGAAGCTTGCTTCGCTGAAACGGTGCCTCCATACACACGCTTGCTGCTGTCGAGGGCATGCTCTGCTGCATCATCAGTCACATGCTTGCTGCTGTCGAGGGCATGCTCTGCTGCATCATCAGTCACACGCTTGCTGCTGTCGAGGGCATGCTCTGCTGCATCATCAGTCACACACTTGCTGCTGTCGAGGGCATGCTCTGCTGCATCAGCAGTCACACGCTTGCTGCCGTCAAGGGCATGCTCTGCTGCATCAGCAGTCACACCCTGAGCATGCCACGGGAACCAGCTAGCTATCACCAGGATACAACACAGTGGTTTCTCCTTACCACTGAACGTATGCATGCATCCTGACAGCTGTTGATTGCCTGCTCTGCTACAGCACCCCTGCCCCCCCTCACCTGCCAACGCTGCCATACACATACAGCCCTTGCGGTGCTGCTGGCGGCTGAGGGCCATGGCCCAGTTCCTGCAGTGCCTTGGCACGCCGTGCTGCTGCTGCCTGACGAGCCTTTTGCGCAGGGCTCAGCTCTTTCTGCTTGGTGTCCTGCAAGAGGCCAGTGCTGCTGAGCAGGCGCTGCCAGAAGCTGCTGCTTTGCTGCTGCTGCTGCTCAGACGGCTGGGCAGGCTGCTGCTGTTCCTGCAAGTTGTCGTGATGCTGCAGCTCTTGTAGGCGCTGCTGAAGCTTTGCCTGGGGAGGGTGGTGCATCACAAACAACAAGGCAGCACACAGCAGAACATGGCGTGTTTGAAAAAGGCGCAACAGGTAAGGGGTTCCGTCGCGTGCGCAGCTCCAACTTCCTCCTGCTGCACGCGATACTCTGTCAGTCCTGCAAAAACTCGTTGGGTTGGGTACAAGCAGATACAAGCGCTGCAGCATGGCTCAGGACAAGGGATTGGAAGGTATGTCAGAACCTGCTGGGCAACACCCGACGTTGCACATGCCTGGCTAACGGCCTGGATACCTCGTACGCCTGTCGCTCCACTTTGAAGCTGCCCAATGTAGTGGTGTAGTCCTGCAGCTGCTGCAGCAGTGCCGACAGCTGCACCACAAGCTCCTGCTGCTGTGGTTCAGGTTTCAGCACACCACTCTGCACCATAGATGCATAGCGTTCCTGCAAGATGACATGTGCTCCAACCACCTGGCTGCTGCTGGTTTGGCTGGTGGTTGTGCTGCTGCTTGTGCTGGCTGCAGAGGCAACTGTGGTGCAGTACAACACACAGTAACACAGCACAGAATAAGAAGACAGAAGTAAGAGGCAAGGCAACGCATACAGTATGGCAGGAAACACTTCTGTGATGGGGCATAGCCCATTTCACGTGCAGGCGCTCTCACTGAGGCCTGAGTCAGGCCTGGCAAATGCTTACCTTCACCAGCAGTAGCAGACAGGAAACGCAGAGAGTTTTGTGTTTGCCGTAAAAGTACATTGTGGCAGTTGCGAGCTGCTATGCTAGCCAACAACGAGGCTGCAATCCTGTGGCAGTTCATGGGGGTGGTGTGTGGTGCAGCAGCAACTGCTACGATGCTGCGCTGCCTAAGTAGTCTCGACAACCCGACACATAAGAAACGACTTGATCAAAGAGTTTGATGCCTAGTTTGTGGACAAGTGTAGCAGCAGTGCTGAGCACACGCCTGATTACGAAACAATGCTCCTCGAAACCTATGCCCTTCCTGACAGCAAACAGTTTGTGCGAAAAGGCTGTTCAGCAACAGAAAGATACGTCAAGCATTATTACAGAGTTTGGCAAAGCTCCTCGGCCAAACTTAGTGGGCAGCAGCATGGGGGACGTTGTGAAGCAGCTGGTGTTCAGCCCCATTTCCAACTCGCCGGATCCGTTTTTAAACAGCCCTTACAGATCAGAACTCACATCCCCAGGGTTTCCTGCCAGGAGGCTTGACGAGAGCTTAGCTGACAATGCCTGGGGAGCTGCCGCTATCGGAGCTGCTGCTGGTGCTGCTGCTGTTGGTGGTGGGTGCTGCTGCTGTAATGCTTCGCCTGGCATAGCTGCCTGGCCTGCTTGAGTATTGAGGCGATGGTTGCACTAGTGTGTGTACGAGCCAACCATTTACGTGTCAAGCATTGTGTATGGCAACGAACAAATGCTTAACATACCGAAGTGGAGCCTGCCCTCGTTTGTGTGCATGTTGAAATGCAGCACGTGCCTTGCACTAATAGGGAACGTGAAACAGATATGCTCTTTTAGTTGGATATCATAACATGACTATGCCCTGCTTGTCCAACACAACCTCACACCACAACAAACGCATGCCAGCACAGCGCATGGCAACCGCTGCATCCCAGCATGACACTTGATCCCACCTGTGCACCATTTAATGCTGTTGCCATTGCAGGCAACAGCAATAACAGCAAAGGCTTCACTTTCAAGGCCCCTTTAGATGATGATGACGACGACGATGATGACATTTTGGAGGCGAATCAGACACCAGGAGCAGCAGGCAACAACCTGCAGTTCTACAACGGCAGCAGCTTCTTCCAGCAGCAGCAGCAGCAGCAGTCTAGTGCAAGCACGTCTTACATGCAGACCTCAGCAACATTCGCGCAGCATCCCTCACCCACCTCCTTCTTAACAGGAGCAGGCACTAGCTCAGCAGCATACGGCAGGGCCGCAGCAAAAAGCAGCGCCTCTCCAGGCATCAGCAGCAGCAGCATGCGGCATCCGGTGCAAGCTGTGTTGGAGGCGCGCACAAAGCAGCTGCAGGCAGGTGCGCTGCTGACGGCTGATCGGCAGCAGCGGCGGCTGCGGCAGCAGATCCAGGGCGTGGAGCAGCAGCTGGCGGAGCAGCTGCAGCAGGTGCAGCAGCAGCTGGCACACAAGCGGGTGAGCTGCTGGACGCTGTGTGTGTTGCGAATCCATGAGTTATACGACTGCACTTGCGTAGTTCGCATGTCTTGAGCAATGTGTAGCACGGTGCAGACAGACACACAGCAGCAAAATCAAGTGCCCTCAACAGTGCTATACTGTTGCTGTTGCTGCGCACCGTGCTCTTCTGGTTGACTAATCTCCTGGCATCGGCTGTCGCAGTGTGCGTGCCTTCCAAGTGCCTGGGTGCATCACTCTCTTTTATACCATTTGTCTGCTTTGTGTGCGCGTATGTGTGTGGTGCAGGCGCCTGCAGCTGCAGCTGACGAGGAGTCTCGCCGCAAGCGCACCAAAGTGCATGTCACGCCTCCCTCACGCTCAAATGATCACTGTCTTTTGTACCATTGGCCTGCTTTGTGTGTGCGTATGTGCAGGCGCATGCAGCTGCAGCTGATGAGGAGTCACGCCGCAAGCGCACCGCAGTGCATGTCACGCCTTCCTCGCGCTCTAATGATCACTGTCTTTTGTACCAGTGGCCTGCTTTGTGTGCTTATGTGCAGGTGCATGCAGCTGCAGCTGATGAGGAGTCCTGCTGCAAGCGCACCGCAGTGCATGTCATGCCTTCCTCGCGCTCTAACGATCACTGTCGTTTATACCATTGGCCTGCTTTGTGTGCTTATGTGCAGGCGCATGCAGCTGCAGCTGACGAGGAGTCTCGTCGCAAGCGCACCGCAGTGCATGTCACGCCTTCCTCGCGCCCTAATGATCACTGTCGTTTATACCATTGGCCTGCTTCGTGTGCTTATGTGCAGGCGCATGCAGCTGCAGCTGACGAGGTGCAGCCGTGCCTGGCATTTCTGGGCATTGTGCCGCTGCACTGTTGCTGCTGCTGCGCTCAGTGCTTGCGGTCGTTCAAGGTTCAACCTGCTGTGCATGTATGTGCAGGCGCATGCAGCTGCAGCTGACGAGGAGTCTCGGCGCAAGCGCACCGCGGAGCGCTCACGGCGGCTGGCAGAGGTGCAGAAGCAGCAGGCAGCACTGGAGCAGGCGCAGGCCAGCGCACTGCAGGTGCGGTCTGGATTTGAATGCGAGCGTGTGTGCATCAGGTCTGGGGCAAACCACCAGACACAGCAGCAGCAGACAGCTAAGCATCTGGTGTTTAGAACGTCGCCTTCGGCCCAGTCGCTGCGCATATGCATGGACGATGCGTCTGCGCACATGCTGGCTGCACTGCTCGCCTCTTGTGTTGATTGGGCTGTCATTGTTCTTGCGTGGGGAACCATGTGCCACTTGCTCCAGCTGCTCAGGCTGTTGTGCAACATGTCTGCTCTCTGTGTCTTGTGTGGTTGTGGGGCACCAGATCATCTCCCGATGCCGCCTTCAGAGCAAGGTGTGCACTGTGCCTGTACTTGCCGTCTGCCATCTGCCATGTATGCGGGTACAGGAGTTGAAGCGCACACAGGAAGAGGCAGTGCGCAAGCAGCAGGCAGAAGCAGAGGCAGCGCGCAGGCGGCAGCAGCAGCAAGAAGAGGAGCAGCGGCGGCGGGAGGCCGAGGCAGCAGCAGCTGCAGCAGCAGCCAAGGCTGCGGAAGAGGTGTGGTTGTGCTTGGTACTCAGATTGTGTGCTTTTATTTGCTTCGGGGATTGTATCATGCTAGGCTGATGTGGATTGATACGGCTGCATGCACTTTACATCCTGCTGCAGTTAGTTGCTCCATTGTATGTCTGTCTGCTCAGTCGTCTGTTGCGATGCTGATCCGCTGTCACAGGCTAAGGCACGAGAAGAGGCCGCCAAAAAGGAACAGCAGCAGCAACAACAGCAGCAGCAGCAGCCCCCAGCTGCAGCCCCTCCAGCAGCAGGTGATAGTAGTAGTGTCAGCACAGATCCCCACCTCAAGTCTACTGCTGCTGCAGTGGAATACGAGCAGCTGCTGCAGCGCAAGCTGTCGGAAGCTGAGGCAGCAGCAGCAGAGATCACCAGCAGGCCGGAGCTGAAGCAGCAGCGCAGGGCACTTGAGAAGCAGATCACAATGGCTGTCAGCCAGATATCCGGCACGCAGCAGCAGGTTGGTCTGTCGACGCGCCCAGCTTTGCTGCGTGCGTTCCTGCGTATGTCTAATGGTATAGATAGCGCATCCGGCATTCGTCGCTTCTGCGCGTGCTTGGTGTGGTGTGCATTGCAGAGGCAATCAAAGCATCATTGCTACTTGCAACCGTGTGCCTGCCTGCAGCACATGCTGCACAAATCTCAGCAGCTGGTAGCGGGGGCGCATGGCTGCAACCCATGGACCCTTGAGTAACTGTCACTTGATGTTGTCACCTGTCCTGCTGCTGTGTGCTTGCAGGTGCTGGCCAAGTGTCAGCAGCTGGTAGCGGTGCTGCGCAACTACAAACTATTTACACTTCGCTGACAGCCAGCTGTGCCTACTGCTGTACGCTGTGCACTGTGTGCTTGCAGGTGCTGGCCAAGTCTCAGCAGCTGGTGGAGGTGCTGCGTGGCTGCAACATATGGACCCTAGAGTAACCATCACCTACGTTCATCACCTGTCCTGCCGCTGTGTGCTTGCAGGTGCTGGCCAAATCTCAGCAGCTGGTCGAGGTGCTGGTAGCATTGCTGCGCAATTGCAAATTATATACGTCCCGCTGACAGCCAGCTGCGCCCACTGCTGTATGCTGCGTGCTTGCAGGTGCTGGGCCAAGTCTCAGCAGCTGGTAGAGGTGCTGCGTGGCTGCTTTGTGCGCACATCTGAGTTGCCAAGTGCATCCACTAAGCCACCACTGGCATATGCCCTGCCACGGAATGCTTGCAGGTGCTGCCCAAGTGTCAGCAGCTGGTAGCCGTGCTGCGCAACTACAAACCAACAACATCTCGGCTGACAGCCAGCTGTGCCTACTGCCGTACGCTGCGCACTGTGTGCTTGCAGGTGCTGGCCAAGTCTCAGCAGCTGGTGGAGGTGCTGCATGGCTGCAACATATGGACCCCAGAGTAACCATTACCTGTCCTGCCGCTGTGTGCTTGTAGGTGCTGGCCAAGTCTCAGCAGCTGGTGGAGGTGCTGCGTGGCTGCACCACCCCGCAGCAGCAGGCCCTGGCCTACACCACACTCGCCAGCCGCGTAGTGAGCCAGTGTGAGGGCCAGGTGCAGAAGATCGGCTCGTTTGCGTACCCGCTGGCGTACGTGTGCGTGAGCGTGGGCGCTGCTGTGCCTGCGTTCATGGAGCTGCTGCTGGCAAAGCTGCAAGCGGTGAGCTGGCTGCACTGCAATGACAGGAGGTGTGGAGGCGCATGCGGTCTTTGTCATCGTCACACACATCTCCCGGGTGTAAAGTATGAACAAACCACGCGTAGCTCATTCATCCATTCGTTTGGCTGCACTGCAGGCTTGCTTGTATGTAGCACTTGTGTGTTGACTGGAGCTCGCTGAAGTGTGTTACAGGCACAGTTTGCTGGTGTTGTACCTTGTCACAGCCTGTGCTGACAATCAAGAACTGCATGTATGGTGCCTGGTGTCTGCTGTTTTGTGTCTCATGTGCTGCTGCTGCTGCTGCTGTGGCCAAACAACCTGCAGGCGTGCCCGCTGCTGGTTCCCAAGTACACCATGTACAGTGCAGACACGCCAAAGGAGGAGTGGTTCGACGCATGTGGCTATAAGGAAATCGAGGACCCCAAGACGGGCAAGCAGCGGCGGGAGAACGCAGACGAGTTCGTGTCGCGCATCACTGCGATGGTGAGTTGCTTGAATACGGCCGGCGCATGCGCGCAAGGATGGTAGGCAGAAGGCTGGTGTGCAAGTGTGTTTGCGGATCGCTGGCATATGCTTGCTGGGGCGGAGTCTCTGTGTGTCATGCTTTTCTGTTGCTTGCGTGTACTGCTCGGATCTTGGCGGGTATACGTGCCAGGTGGCGGCATGCTTGGTGGCAGCATGCACTTGATAACTTGATCGGGCACTTGCGCGTATGCTGCACGCCTGGCCTCGTGCGCGAACAGGTGTGAATGCATGCAACGCTGAGCGTGCGTATGAGTGTGTGGCTCTTGTACTTGCGTGCAAGCACGTGGTGTGCATTGTCTAAGCGGTGTGCATGCGCAATCGTGTAGCACGTGCATGTGCACCTGTCCGTGCCTGCACTCGCTGACACTTCCATCAACCTGCCACTCTCTATGCTGCTGCTCACTATGGCCCTGTCTGTGCTGTGCCCGTCGACTCTTCTCTGCAGATGCTGCTGTATGGCGCCATTGTGCAGACAGCCACTCCTGGCAACCCTGCAGGCCTGGAGCATGGCTGGGCATGGCTGGCACGCTGCCTCAATGCAGTGCCACCCACACGGTGAGCCTGAGCTCGGTTCGATTTATCGTCCACATTTGGCGTGCAGACATATGGATGCAAGTGCGAGAAGCTGGGCGTGGCTGGCTCGCTGCCTCAACGCAGTGCCTCCCACACGGTGAGCTGAGCTGGGTATGATGTACAATGCACATGTAGTTGCTCCAGTACTTTGCATACACCAGCCTGATGATGGAATCATGTCCAAAACCGGTCACTAAAGTGTAAGGGTACTTTGTAGGAGCACACCACCTCGTTTGAACTGCTGCTGCTCGCTGTGATAGCCGTCGTCGCAATCCCTCACTTAAACTCGTGGCTGGCGCGCTGCCTCAACGCAGTGCCACCCACACGGTGAGACGACTCGGTTGCCGCCTGTTGCATGCTTTCGGTGTCAAAGCATTGGAGCGACTGATTGCACGGGGTGCAATGCCTCCCACAGTGAGCTGAGCTGCGTATGTTGTACGGTCCACGCTTGGTGTGCCACACTTGTGGATCCGGGTGTAAGGAGCAGCGCGTGTAGCAAGACATTGGGCATTTGCAAATGTGCCCTTGCTGACTTGAGCATAGCAAGGCCTCCTGTGGGTTGCAGCAGGAACATCCGCTCCTCTGGCCTGTATCATGTTGAGGATTGTGCTTACCATCCTGGCTCGCTGCCTCAACGCAGTGCCTCCCACACGGTGAGACGAGTCGGTCGCCGCCTGTTGCATGCTTTAGCAAGTAATGTGTCAAACATAGGAGCGACTGATTGCACGGGGGTGCAATGCCCCCCACACGGTGAGCTGGGTTGGTTGTGATGTACGGTCCACACTTGGTGTGCCACACTTGTGGATCCGGATGTGGGGAGCAGCGCGTGTGGCAAGGCATTAGGCCTTCTAGCGCAGCTGCGTCCTTGCTGACTCACTCAGCATATCAAGGCGTTCTTGTGGGGTGTAGCAGTGGTTGGCAAAAAGTGATTGTGCTGCGCCCTTTAGGCATCCTGCAGCAACTCAAGAGGCTTGCTATCGCACGAACATCCGCATCTGTGACCTGCATCCTGTCAAAGAGTGTGCTTACCATCTTTGCAACATTCAACGGGCGGTTGCTGGGCTGGCTGGCGTTGGCAGGCAGCCTGCCGCTGCGCTGATGTCCTTTCAAAGTGCAGCGTCTGGCTGGCTTGCACTTCATGCAGGCAGCACTGCAAGCTGCAGCAGGCTGTGCCCCTGGCCTGCTTGCTTGGTGGTACTGTAACACCTTTCACGCTTGCCCTTGCTGTGAAGTGTATGCTGACTGCAGCTATGTTCCCTGCTGGCTGTGTGCCCTTGCAGGCCGTCTGCCACTGCGCTGATGTCGTTCCTGTCTCATGCTGGCCACCGCATGGCGGCAGTCTACGGCAGGCAGTTCCTGAAGGTGAGTGCACCTGCTTGCTGGGGGACTCAAAGCTGTATGCAGCAGGTTGTGCAGCTGGCTGGTTGGCAATGCTTTGATGCCCAGCTGCTGCAGCCGCCCCCCGCCCCTCCGCTGTCAGTATTTGCTGCCACAAACTGGTGTTCAGTACGAGTGTGTACAGCTGCAGTCTGCAGTGATCAGGCTTGCGTGCAGTTACTTCTTGCGCATTCTGATCTGCGTTCACTGCCAGCAGCATGCACATGCAAGACATATGCTGGTGTTTTGCACCCATCACCCCTGCTTCTTTTGTTACTTCTGTTCACTCCTGGCAGGTACTAGCGCACATCTCGCAGCACTACCTGCCAGCGCTAGAAGCCAAGGCCACAAAAGACGCTGACCTGCGTGCGGTGGGCACGCGGCTGATGACGTACGTGACAACGCAGCAGTACAAAAAGGAGCCAGAGGGCCGTGCCCTGAAAAAGGTGGACGAGTCGTCATACACGCGTGCATGATCATCATCGTCATGACACGCATGCATTGTGTGGCTTGTGTACATACGCTGGTTCAAGTTTGGCTCTGGCCGATGCAGCATGTTGGTTTGTATGGCTGTGCACTCGTGTACATTGTGCTGGCTTTGGAGATGCGGGTGTTCAGAACTACAGTGCTGTGTGCACTGCACGCAACTACAGTGCTGTGTGCACTGCACGCAACTACATTGCTGTGTGCACTGCACGCAACTACAGTGCTGTGTACACTGCCAAGGGCCTCGGAGGCCTACTACACCTACCCTAGGGTGTGGATACACTTTCAGCGCCAAGGCCATTCGCAGAATGTTGGCCAAAAGGCATATGCAGCTGTCACAGCTGTGGCGGAAGTTGTGTTTGGCACCAACTGTTTTGGTTTTGTGGTTCGCGCGAATGTGTGCTGCCCATGATGGTACATGCATGTATGTCTGCAGCCAACACTGACAGGCCAGGCACAGCCCACTCAGTGCCTAGGTGGGGCACACAAGCTCCATCCCAGCGCCATGGATGTGCCTCGTTCATTTTTCACTCACAAAGCAAAGGCTCTATGCTTATTTTCGGCGTGGCTTTGGCGTGTGGCGCTTGCGGGTGTGGGGTAACCTTCTTCTTGGACGGAGTGAGCCCACCGTCCCGAACGTTTGTGCCCGCTGCGCTCTTTGCGTATGTGACATGTAAAAATTGTTTAATTTGTTTTAAAATGCCTCCAAATGTACTTACCCTTCCGGACGGATTGATGACAGGCCAAGAAAGCGCGGGCGCCGAGTGATCATTGGCGAGCGAGGCTTGATCACGGCGCATATCTTCTGTTCCTTACGCTATTATCGTCGGTCACTTTTCTATTTGCTGTCGCTACATGCTGTTGGGTTTGCTGAACAGCTGTCATTTTCAGAACCACCTCGAGCAAAGCACTTGGCTTGCAGCTGCTCAGTCGGGGGCGGTGATCCCAGCGTACACAGACATGTCAAGCAGCAGGGACTACTGGGCACTGCTGCTGCTGGCGCTGCTGGCCAGCAGTGCAGCAGCACAGCTGTTCAGAACTGCTGGGGAGGATGAGGGTGGTGATAATAATAATCAATCCTTGTAAGCCATACCTTTCGGCATCGGCGACCGCGCCTCACCCACTGGGGAGGCGGAAAGCAGACTGATTATTCTCTCTATTTTCGGTGTAAGGTAGACCACCCAGACCCTTACACCCCTTCCTAGGCAGCATGTGGGAATCACCCCATACGGTGGACTGCATACCTAGCAGGGCCGGTGTGTATATAGCCAGCAATCGACGGAGTCCTGCGGAGAGTCGCGAGGACATTAGCAGCAGCCTTCCTTCGGCTTTCGCCGACTGTATCCCTGAGTCCAGAGACATACTGCTTAGGCTCAGAATCGAACCTGCAACCTTTCGGCCACTGTTCGTCCGTCATCACCACTGCGCCACGTGTTTAACGTCCCGCCGGACACATGAGGGTGGTGATGATGGCAGCAACCCAGGCACAGACACAGATCCCACCCCTGCCTACAATGAGACATACACTTCTCCTACCCCTGCCTACAATGAGACAGGTGGCAACGGCACTGACTGCACCACCCGCTGCCCTGAAGTCTGCACTGCTGGCTACGGTCCTGTCCCCGTGGGTCCATGAACGCTGGTCAACATGCTTGCGAATGATAGATGACATTCTGCCGTGGCTGTCTGTCTTCCGTAGCCCCCACCTGCTTTCTGCAACTTGCATAAAAAGTAGCTTGTTACAGTGCCAGTCCCACACTTGGTAAGGACACTTTGAACAACGCAACACGCCGCCACGGCAACTAAGATTGCCATGTGGCAAGGTTATACACCATGTGTAGAACCACAAAACAGAAAACACAGCTGACAGCCAGCTGACAGGCACTGGAGCGCCCTTTCACCACTGCGCAAGCATCCATGATGCATGCTAGGCACGAGCCTGAAACGAAGACAACCAACAGAGAGTCCACTCACACAACTGACACAATGCCAAGAACCAAGAACACGCGAACCAGAATAGGTCCGTGACGCACGCCAACCAAGTCGCCATGCACAGCAGCATGTGCTACTACTGCACACGCTGCCCTGCGATGGCTCAGACCCCGAGTTGTCAAAACCCCAAACACACACTGGTAACCATCCGCAACAGCTGCATGTTAGTCAACTCTTGCAGCGAGCAGCAGAGCGCACATGCATCCCCACTGTTCAACTAGCAAATTGAATGTTTACAGCTGTGACAACAGCAGCCTTTCAGTGTGCGCGCACCCACACGTATGCAACACCTCAGCTTGTAGTGCGCGCACGCCCCTCACAGCAACACTCGGCCGCTCATCATTCCGCCTCTCACTCACAGCACACGGCCGCCACTGTCCGGATATAAATGGCCGGCAAACTGAGCGTCACACACACCAACAGCAGGCGCCGCAGCGCAACTCCACTGCAGCTGGAGCGCCCACTGTAATGCAGCACCAGCGGCAGATGCGGCTAGCTGCAAACAGCTGACAGCAGGAACAGAGACAAAGCTGCGCAACACAGCAGTGCATGTCCTGGAAGCAGCTGCAACAGATGACCACACTCGCTCACTGCATGCCAATGCCACATGCTGCGCTGCTTATTCGCAGCAGCACACCTCGGCAGCCTGGGGCCATCTGAAATGCTCAATGGAACCCGCAGCGCTGCCGCACGCTCTCCTCTCCGCTGCTGTTACTGCTGTGCATCTGCAGCGGCGGCTTTACTGCAGCGGTTGTGTCACACTGCCAGCCGCCGCGCAAACACACCAAGCAGCACAGCGGCTGCTGCTGCCTTCCCGAAACTCGCCTAACCAGCAAGACGGCCTGCAACACACAGCTACCAGCCGCTGCTGAACAGCTGTGTGCCGCATTCCACCTGCTGTATTTATACAGCGTTGTGTGTTGGCTGCCTAGGGTGTGTTGGGGATGACCTTGCGCTGCACCTCGAAGAATGTCTCGGGCTTGGCCTGGTCAAACGGCACGTAGTTCTTCTTCTCGTCGTACACGTGCAGCTCTGCAGGAATGCATAAGCGACAGCCGGGCATCAGCAAGAGTGGGGGCTTGCAAATGTGTCGCAAATGTGTCGCAAACCTGGCGTGCAGAAAGTTCCAGACAGAACACCGGAAGAGCAGCACAACTACTGTCCACACCATCTGCTCGCATGGCCTTTGCAGCGGTGCTGCAACAAGTTCTTGAACGTTGGCCAAAAACGCTCTATCTGCCCATCACAGCCCCCCACTACCCTACAGGCCACGGCTAGCGACTGATGTGCAGTCCAGGCACTCTGCAGGACACCACAACACCAGCACCCTGCCAATCTGCATGCTTCCGACAGACACGCACTGTGCCAGCTACTGCCCAACAAGCAAGGCCCCCCCCCCACGCGAGCGGCTGATGCCACCCTGCACCCCGGGCAGCCCGCCCATCCCTTACCCCGCGCCTGCCTCACCTGTGAAGATGGTCTTCATCATGCGCCAGTTGAAGGTGCAGCTGGTCATGTACTGGCCCCAGTTCTGCTTCAGGCTCTCGTTGGCCTTGCGCAGGTTGTACCAGGGGATCTTGCTGCTCACGTGGTGAGGCACATGCACGCTGATGTCGTGGCACAGGAACTCCACCCAGCGCGGGTACTCGCAGTCAACAGTGCCTGCAGGAAGGGACCGCGACAAGCAACAAAGCGTTAGGTGTGTCAGCTGCTTGCACCTACACGCAAGGTTGCACTTGCAGGAAAGGCACCAAACATATGCATTGGCACCATGCAGCTTCGCAGCTTGCATGCTTTTGCAGAGCTCTTGCCTGTCTGCATGTGCAACACTCCTACACACAGAGCTGCTGCTTTCGCTACTCCCCCCCTGGCCAAGCACCGCTGCACATCCACCCCCCATGCCAACAACTCCGCTTACCTGAGAGCTGCGCCTTGGCTGCGTTCCACTCCTCTGCTGGCTTAAAGGGGATGTGGGGTGCTGTGTGGTGCACCACTGTGAATGTGCTCATCCAGAAGTGGTAGCCCAGCCACGGCATGAGCCAGAACTTGGCCACGCCTGCCAGCCCAGTGTAGTAGGCCAGCGCAGGCAGGCCCACAAAGGCAGCAACAGCGCAGGCAGCAAGGCTGACCAGCACCTGCAGAGGCGAGGCAGAGCACATGGAAGGGTTCAGACACAGCGCATGTGCTTCAGCAGCAGCGCGGCTTCATGCCACCTGGCTGGCCGGCCACTCCTGACGTATATGTGCTGCAGCAGTCAATGCCTGCATATGCATTGGGGCACCGATGCACCAGCGGTAAAAACAAGCAGCCAGCAAGCGTGGCTTGGGTCTCACCCGCGGCTTCCGCTTTTCTGTGTACCCACCAGGCCCAACCAGCACCCCAAACACACCCGTGAAACAGCACACCAAACACACCCGTGAAACAGCACGCCAGCACAGCAAGCACGCTACAAGCCGGTGCAGCTGCACTCACCCGCGGCTTCTGCTTCTCTGTGTACTTTGCGAGGTCAAAGTGCCAGATCCACCAGTGGCCCACGCTGGCCCACAGCTTGAGCGGGCTGCCCAGGAAGGTCTTGTAGATGGCCTTCTGTGTGGGGCTCCACTTCTCCATCTCGGTGGGCATCACGGGGTGCCACGCGGTGTCCTCAACCAGCCTGCGCAGTGGCAGCAGCGGAGACGGACATGGCAGCGCGTGAGTCAGTCAGGGTGCAGACGTGCAAGTGGTGCGGCAGTCTGCCTCAAGTTGCGATATCAGCAGGGGCTCAGGCGGCCATAGATGGCCATAGATGCAAGTGCATGAGGAGCCAGCATGAGGTGCCCATTACAGCTGCCTGCCACCATGAACATGGAATCAATCCTGAAGCTATCGCAGCGGGCTCTCACTTGTTGGTCTGTGCGTGGTGCTGGTTGTGCTTGATCCTCCATGGCTCGAAGGGGTAGATGAGTGGCATGAAGGCCAGTGTGCCCACGATGTCCTCCAGCAGCTTGTTCTCGCTGAAGCTGCGGTGGCCGCAGTCGTGGCCAATCACAAAGAACTTTGGGAGCACACGGTGGACAGGGCAGCAGAACAAAAAAGCCAAGACAGGGTCAGCCACATATGAGAGGTGGAAAGACACACAATAGGGCAGTGAGCAGACCACGTACTGTAATTCCCAGGCAATGCATGGCAGCATTGCTGTCAGGGTGTGAACACCATGCAGCTGCCTGCTGCAGCTGCGCAGAGATAACAACTGCCAAGCTCCTGCAAAGCCTGGCAACCTGCTGCCGTCGCACATAAGCAGCTGCTGTTCAATGCTGTATGGGCTGCTCTGTGCTGCACCAGACAGGCTGCAGCAGGCTGCTGCAGCAGGCACGCACCCCTGTGAAGGCTGTGCCGGCGATGAACCAGGCGAATGGCAGCAGGTACCATGGAGACACTGAGATGAGGTACAGGCTGGCAGACACGGACACCAGCGTGGTCACAACTGCTCCCCACGCCTTGACCATGTCAAACTGGAACACCTGCAGCAGCAGAAGGAGCAGTGGTGATAGCGGTTGATTGCGAGGTGTGAAACTTGTAGGGGAGCACAGCACTGCATGCACACTTGTGATCGCCCTGGCTCCACATAACAACAATGGCATGTGATGGCCCTTTGTTGGCTGCCTCAACGCATGCACACCAATGCTCCGACTGGGTGTCCTGCAAGCACAGCCTGTGGCGCATGTGCTGTGTACATGCAGCCTCACAGTTGCTGCTGCATGCAGTGCAATTGCTGCTAAGCAAAGCCCTTGTACTCGCCCTGGCTCCACATAACAACAATGGCATGTGATGGCCCTTTGTTGGCTGCCTCAACGCATGCACACCAATGCTCCGACTGGGTGTCCTGCAAGCACAGCCTGTGGCGCATGTGCTGTATACATGCAGCCTCACAGTTGCTGCTGCATGCAGTGCAATTGCTGCTAAGCAAAGGCATGTGGCGGCTCGCTGCTCACCTCCTGTGGCATGGACTTGACGATGTCTGTGAGGGTAACGCCATCTGGCAGCTCAGAGCCAATGCTCTTGTAGCCCCACTGCAGGTTGCAGGAACACGCGGCGACACACAGCAGGGGATGAGCACATGCACCAGCACATGCAGCGCGCCTACAGCTATACATACTATTGATAACCATGGACGGATGCAACAGGCATGCATTGAGGCAGGGGCATGCAGGCAAGCTTGCACATGCTGCTGCTGCAGGCTGCCCCACCGCTCAGGCTATGTGTGGATTATTATTATTATTTAGGCTATGTGTGGCAAGCACTGAACGCCCACCTCCTCGGCGAGCTGCTTGCGCTCGGCCAGAGGCAGCTGCGCGATTGGGACTTCGATAGCTGCGGCAGCTGGCACGGTCCTGGGTGCCTGCAGGGTAGTGAACGGTGCAGACGTGAACAGAAGCGCGTGGGTCAATCAGTAATCTCGATCTGCAGGGTTGCAAAAGAGCGCCAATTGCTGCTAGCTATGCCTGGTTATGCCAGTTGAATCCCTCAGACATCCACATGCCTGAGATCGCTGCCAGAGTATGCACCACAGACTGCTCAGCTCCCGGTGCGTACACGCTGCTCGCCCACGCACCTGCACCAGACGCCTGTTGGGCAGGAGAGGCTTTGCGGCAACTGCGAACAGAATACCGCAGCGGCAGGGTGTGAGCAGCCAAGTCAAGGGAGCAGAGGGCCCACCGATGCGAACTCTAAACGCCTACAGCCTGCTCACCTCGGGATCCAGCAGCCGGGGAGCTCACGCCCCGCACCTGAATCAGGGTAAATGCACGCAGAGTGTCAGCCGTATCGCTGACCAGTCAGGGTCACTCCCACTGCGCCAGCACCCCAGCCACTCACCAGCCTGTTGGATGCCATAAGTGCCATATTGAAGGTTTGTATGAGGTGACTGTTGACCCCTCACACGTGAAAAGGTGCAGCGGTTCAGGGTGAGCGCAGCTATGGCTTGCAAGGCAACCGGAGCGACCTGAAATAACACCCTGTTGTTTCCTTGGTGAAGGCGTCCGAAGGTTCTTCATCATACGCATTAGCATAAGGCTCAGTAATTGGTGGAGCTGGTATCAACACAAGAGGGCCAGGGTCCTCTTCAGTACAGTCACTACTAATATAGCACACCTCACACACCTAAGTGGCCAGATCGACCTGCTGCCTGATCCTGTGCAGATTTAGAAGCTCTTGAAAGTCACTACTTTGCTTGTTACCTCGGGCTCATGGCTAGCATGCTTCACTCACAGCAGTTGGGGCGGGCGGTTCCTGCCAGCAGCAGCACTAGGCAGCAGCAGGCCATGCGCGTCAGTAGCAGGCGCCTGGCACCTTGCCGAGCAGTAGAAAATGGCCAGGAGCCAGGGCCCAGCTCGTCAGTAGCTGAGGAGGAGGCGCGCATAGAGGCGCTGGAGGCACGCCTGCGCAAGGGAGGCAAGCCGCGCCAGATCCCAATTAGGTGAGTACATCCGGCACCCATACGGACATGTTGTTCATGCTCATCATGCTCATCATGCTCATGCATGATTACTGGGACAGGGTAGTAAGTGCAAGTATTCCATCAGCCTCCAATGGTACAGGTACCGGCTGTATAATAATAATAATAATCATTCTGATAAGCCCTACCTTTCGGCATCGGCACCGCGCCTCACCCTTGCAGTAGCAGTACAGTCCTGCGCAGATGTGTGTATGTGCTGGCATGTGCACAGCCGTTGGCAGTTTGTGTGCCGCAGATTGTCGCCTGCACACACGTGACCAGCACTAGCACTGACAGCAAGGAAAGCCGCAAACGTGCCAACGAGATGCACTGTATGCTCAGGACTCCATATCAGCGCATGCGGTTGTTCAAATAATGTCGCTTATATTGTCGCTCGTGCATACAGTGTCGCTTGTAGCGTCTTGCGCCATGTAGTCTGCAAGTAGGCTCCAGCAAGGAGTCATTGCAGCTGCTCAATTGCTTTCTACCAAGCAGTCTGCTGCAGCGGCACGCGGAAGCAGCTTGTTGCAAGTGCCACGGTGATGCTGGTGCTGTCTACCACCAGCATAGTGCGCTAGCAGCCTTACATGGGCTACCTTGTGCAATACGCCGCAGCAGACGCTCGAAATTATGATGTGAACTTCCGTGTGTGCAATGGGCCATAGCAGCTCGGCATGCATGCATGCCAACTCTGTGTCTGCTTTGCAATTGTGCTTGCAGGAACATGACGCCCAAGCAGCAGCAGGTTGACGCAACACGTGCTGAGTGGAAGGAGGGCAAGCTGTTCCCAGAGGGCTGGGAGCAGATGTCATTGCCTGACAAGGTGGCTGAGCTGTATCTGGGGCAGCGCGGCATGCTGTACTGGGCTAACCAGGCAGCATGGGCCTCCGTGTGGGTCGTTGGTGGTGCGTGGGTGCTGTTCAGGTTTGTGGGGCCTGCGCTTGGGCTGTACACGCTGCAGGGAGACCTGCTGGGCCCCCCCTGAGCTCCTGCTGTGAGGTGGTGCTGCGGGCAGTGTGAGTTGGCGCTGCAGCCATGCACAGCACGAGCGCAGTGTGTTTGATGAGCATGGTTCTTGTGCGGGAAGGGAGACGGGGGCTTACCGTGTAATTGGCAGTGGTATCGCATTGTGAGTGCAGGAGCGTTGGTATAGCAGTGTCATGTTGTTTGAACGTACGGTACTGCGGTGACAAATTGTTTACAGCCATGTTTGTATTGAGCGGGGTGCTGAGCGTGTGGTTGTTGAGAGTACGAGGGAAGGGTTGCCAGCGTGTGGTGTAGCAGCGGTTGACCGGAGTATGTAAGGAGGTCTGTGTTTCTATCAGCAGGTGTCTGTCGTGAAGTGGGTCCATCAATGCAGCAGGCTTCCTGGAGAACAGGGCAGAATCCACAAAAAGTTCTCAGTATGCTGGTCGACTCGCTGCCTTTTGCACCAGGCAACAGCTGCAGTACACTGCATTGTTGCATCCAGGCACTAGCGCTGGCACATGTGTACACATCGCACACAAATGCTCGCAGGTGCAGCGGCTGCAAGTTGCACACCGTTGCGGCATGGCTCCCAAGTTATATGGTGTGCGTGGCTGTGAACCACAATTTGTGTGGGATGCCATCAGTGAGGGCTGCTGCATATGCAGCGCGTATGCCTAATGAGGCGGCTTGCGCAGCGGGTCGTTTGCCATGATGATTGCCACAGATAGCAGCGGGGACTTGAACCCAGCATGGCAGTGCATGGTGCCGTGCTCGCCGCGTTCTGCATTGCTGTTTGAGAGTTGTGCTGCCTGCAAGCCTTGCTTCAAGCTGCGAGCAGCTCAAACATCTCAGATACCCCCTGTGGTGCATTGACCATTGAGATATCCAGTTGCTGCGATTTGGTCGATGGATCAGGTGGGGCTCAATGAGCATCATCATCATCATCATCATCATCATCATCATCATCATCATCATCATCATCATCATCATCATCATCATCATCATCATCAAATTACCAGATCAAGCCATAGCATCAACGCCATGAGCCTGTCATTGCATTGTTGGCTTGACAAAATCGGCGGGAGATGTTTCTGAGTGTAACATTTAAACTGCATGCCTGGTAGCCAACAGCCCACTGCTGCATCAACCAAAGGGTTCACATTTGCATACATTGGCAGTTGAGGACAAGGTACCCGAAATCTTCTCGAAGAGAAGATGGAGGGATTACCTACCCTGAAAATGTCTGCTTGTCCGCACCCGTCCGTGTACATCGGACTTGTTAGTTGCGCAATATATGACGCAATCCTTGGAATATTATTTGTGCCTTGTTAGCTTATTCAGCAGCCCCAAACGAATTATCATTACTCTGTATTGCTAATACTGCTTCGCGTGGGCTGTGTGAGTGCTTTTGCTCGTGCGTTCTCCCCACCGGCACCAACACACCCCCGAATTGGGGAGTTTCCTCCAACCGCAAGTGGTCTGAGTGCGTGTTCGTCTGCATCACTACGACCGAGAGACTAATTACAGTGACCACTACAGTCGACATCGCCCGCACAGTCATGAGGAAGGCGCTGCCCACCGGCCGCGTGCACTGGCACGGCCTGACTGCCGGCACAGCCCCAACTTCCCTGGCTCGCTTCGCCGACGCCTACTACACAGACAGTCATTGCGAGGTGAGTCCAGAACCAACCCGCCTGATACGTCTGTGCAGCACGGTGAACAACTTCCCAAATAAACGCCACGCCGACAGACCGACAGCTGGTAAGCCATTCATATGCGCCTAAAGTATTACATACACTAGCTGCTTCTGCAACCGCCGAGCCTGATACATCTGCGCACAAAGACTTATACTTGTTGCCGCTGCAACTGCCACTGCGATTTTCGCCAGGTGCTTTCACCCAGCAACGCAGACCTGATTCCCTGGCTGCCGCGCCCCGGCTGTCACGTGGCCGGCATTCAGGAAATCATTGAGGCGGCAAAAATCAAAGCCAAGGGCATCTTCGACCGGCCCCCGGTGCTCACTGCTGGCGTCCTGAAGAACAACTTTACATTTGCGGTGAAGGGCAACACCACCGGCAAAGACCGCCCAGCAACAGTGGAACTGGTGGTGCAGGGCAGACCGAACACATCCGGTGACCAAAGCATCAAAGTGTGGAGCGGCGTTGGGATGCACAATTACTACCAGGGCACCTTCGCCTAGGGGGACATCGTGCTGGCGCTGCTGGAGTTCAAGTTCGGCACCAACCGTGAGTATGCAGTGCTCGCAAACACACCGCACTGTGACAGCAACTGTTGCTGTTACAACTGTTACAGCTGCTTCCCTATCCGCAAAGCCTGTCCCCTGCGCGTTTGCCTGTGTTCTTTACCGTGTTCACAACGAACACAACCTCTCAGAAATAGATAACACTCACAGATCCCATGTGTTGTGCAAGGCTGCCGCCGTTCGATTTGCAACACATCGCCAGCTCGGAGCCATCTGCAGCAGTGACACGCCGGTGTTCTGCTTCCTGTAACCATACACTGCACACCAAACGCTGTGCCAACTGCTCAGATGTTGCTTGCTGCTGCACCTGCCTCTCTAAAGGACTATGCAGATTTCACCCCCAAGGGCACCTCACAGTTCGTTGTGTCCTGCATGCCTGCTGCCGCCTGAATCGCAGAGGACTGATCGCTGAACTACTGTACGAGCGACTGGAAGGCCACCTGAACAAGCCGCTGCTGATGGCACAGCACCCCTGAGCCCCAACCACAAACTCCACACTCTCATTAGGAAGCTCGCGAGCCACGCCGGCGTGACAGTGGCAGTGCACGATGTCAGCGTTGAATTCCGCGCCTATGTCAGGGCAACCAACGCTGAAGAGACCTGCACCGAAAACACTGGTGCTCACAGTGCCAACAGCTCCGACATCATAATAATAATAATAATAATAGCTCCGACATCATGTAAGTTCATTCACCAACTCACTGGTTGCGGCGCAATACATCTCTGCATCCTGCGCCGTTATGTTTGGTTTGTTACTTAGATGGATATTCCGCGCCTGTGTCACACACACATCCGTTTTTTGTGCACTTCGCAGTCTAAAAGACAAAGACGGCGTGCATGTCAAGCTGCCGGTGGCGGTCATTCCGGTCAACTCAGCTTCCACCACCTACAACGCCATGGTGAACACCACAGCAGTCCTGGACAGCCTTTTCACCCAGACTCTTCTGGAAGACGCCGAAATGGTGGACCTGCTGCCGCTGGCAGCACCAGTTGGCTCCGTGAAGCTCGGCGTCATCAAAAGAGAGGACGGACGTCCCGATGAGTACATCTTGGAGTCCTTTAGGCCTGATGCCTGAATAAAGGCACCAGTGGGTTGCAGATTGAGCGCGCTGTAACAGCAAGATAGATTATTCGGTTTTTATACAGCACTTACTCCAACTCTGCACCTCACATGCCCATGCCGAACAAAACCACCCTGCGCACTCCTGCTCAACACCCCTAGCACTAGCAACATCCGCCAGGCTGCCCCCAGCCCCGTGATTTCGGGAACGCGCCGCGCGCACCTTTATTGACCAGGCAGAAGCATGCCTGGCCAGGCTGCAGCCAAGGTATGACATCTGCCAGAATGGACGATATTTCCACGTGGAGCTTGCAAGCAGGCTACATCAGCTGCCAATGAATGCATAGGTGATCCTGATTCCGACTGCATTGCTGTGCATGGAATAAATGCTACCCGCAGTTCCTGCAAGCCAAGCTTGCAGCAACCTGGCCCGCCCAAGTAAGTTCTGCTTCTGCGCATGCATCCACAGGTCAGCCACAAGCAATGCTCTGTGAGAAAGCAACAGCGGATCACCGAAGCAGCGCTCTTGAGCGCAACCTTCTTGAATTGAACAATCGCCGGAGAACCTGAGTCGAAACCCGCCAGCTCGTCTGACACCCTTGCTGCTCAGAAGCTCTAGTGCTTTCACGCTTGATTGTCCAGAACAAGACTTTCGTAATCCTTGCAAACGAGGTGCACTTTAGCGCCAACCACCTTGGCATTACTAGAGTGCACTGCCTCCACGGCTACGGCCTGATCAGCACAGGCACACCACATATCGCTTATGAACAAGCATCCAGGGATGGAGTCGCCCGTGTTGGACGGCTGCCTGCCCAGCAGTGAAGACCTCGGCTTTTTGGACTTGTTTGATGAGACAGCGGGCGCTCATGGCAAGAGCATGGATTTGGAGTTGAGCTTGGACACTCTGGGCGTATATCAGCCAGCTTCGCGGCCAGGTGGGCGCTGCAGGACAGTAGGGAGTGGCAGTTCTCAGCAGCAGCAACGACGTGTAGCTTGCGGCCATAGCTACTGCTGTACCCCGCATGCATGGCTGAGGCCAATAGTTGCGTCGTTTACATCAATTTTATCTCGCACAGACGTTGCCAGAGGGATCAGCTGACCTGTTGGTGTGCGACTTGCGCGCCCGTCCTTGTTTGTCGTTTGCAGATCGGGAGGAGCTGCTGCGCGCTGCTCTTCGCTCACACCCTGAGTACCCCGTGCACGAGCCGGCACCACACACACACGCAGGGTAAGTGCTGGGCATAGTCAATGCTAGCTCCCGTCCACACAGCACGCTGATCCATTTGCTGGTCGTCTTGATGCTTGCTGCAGGGCTGATGGGACTCCTCTGCAGCAGCTCGACAACAATGCAGCAGCAGTAAGCCAGCCCGCATCATCACATGCAGCAGTTGCCATCAAGCCAGATCCAGCAGCAGCATCAGCCGCGCCCTCAGCATCGTTCCACCAGGAGCAGCAGCAGCCCCAGCAGTCCGCCTCCAAGTCTGTCAGGCAGAAGCAGGTTGCGAAGAAGCAGCAGCAGCAGGAGCTGCTGGACACTGACTCTGACGGCACAGCCACGCAGGGTGGCAAGGGCACCAGCAAGCGCAGGCGCCGCATCAGGAATGCAAAGCAGCAGGAGCTCAACAGGCTGGCTCAGCAGCGCTACAGGTGAGGGCTAGGACCATATACAGAGCACACATGCAGCATTTGGTTGTTAGGCGAGGTGATCGGCTTGCAGGATGCGCAGTGGTGCTGATCAGCGCAGATGATGTCGTGCATCATGTGTGCATTGTGCATTGCCAGTACAGCATCGGCCAGCAAGCAGCGGCGCTGACAAGTGCGATGTAGTTGCGGCAGTACATGTCTTTGCCTGCCATCGCTTTGTTTGAATGCTGCAGGCGTGTGTGCTGAAGCTGCTGTTTGCTGCTGCCACTGCCGCTGTGCTTGCTGCTGCAGGGAGCGCAAGAAGCAGAAGTACTGCAACCTGCAGGGCACGGTTGACGAGCTCAGCGTGCGCCTGAGCCAGCTCAACACGCTGGAGGCCGCCAACAGTGAGCTGCAGCAGCGCAACGGCCAGCTGGAGGGCGTGGTGAAGCAGCAGCAGGTGCAGCTGCAGCAGCAGCAGGAGACCATCTCCAAGCAAGCCCAGCAGCTGCAGACGCAGGCGCAGCAGCTGGCACACCAGGCGCAGCAGCTGCAGAGCCAGGTGCTGCACATTGAGCAGCAGGACAGGCAGCTGCTGGGACACGTGGCAGCAGCAGCAGCAGCGGGCAACACCAGCGGCAACAACCAGCATCCAGCAGATGCCGACCAGCTGAACGATCAGCTGGCGCTGGCTGTGCGTGCCGTGCTGACCGGCGTGAGCACCATGACGAGCATGCTTCCCGCCAAGGACGCGCAGCAGATGCAGCAGGTGGTGACCACGCTGCCAGACAGCATCCTGCAGCAGATCCGCAGCTGCTGCCGTGAGGTGGCGCTGCACCTGAAGAAGGTGGAGGTGAAGGAGATGCCACACGCAGTGCAGGTGCCCTGCTGCTAATGGCGACGAGGTGGCGTGCTGGTGGCTTGCTGTTACTAGGCGAGAAGCGGCTTGCAGTGCTTCCTTGTGAGTGCGGTGTTGGTATGCATGTTCAAGCGTGCTGCTGCTGATGCACATGCTCTTGTTCATGCAAGGTGGATTCAACAGGCGATGTGCTATGGTGGTCTGACCTGTGCACAGCACAGATTTGGAACAGGAGGTTTCTGGCATGCTGTTGCTTGCCTGGTTATACGTCAACAGTGGCAGGGTACCAGAACTGAGTAGGCAGAGTAGTTAGCTAGGCACGCACATGGTTTGAGGTGTGATCGCTAGTTATACCTATCGCTGGGATCCACACCTTTCTGTACATTGTTGCGACGTCAACAGAGGTCGAGGATGCTTGATTTTGCTGCTGGTGTACAACGCGCTATGAGCCCTGTGGGGCTTCTGACATTGCTGTGCGCATCCAGATGCGCCGGTGTCCTCTTGCAGCTGCTGTTTCAGCAGCTTGACTCGTTTGCAATCAATTTTGCTGTTCCGCAGCGTATGCATGCTGGCGGCAAGGCACTAGTGAGCACGCTGAAGGACTTCATGCATGCTTGTCGTGTTAATGACGGTGCACTGCTGCTCCGTCCAGATTGAGAGCTGGTCTCTGCCGAGCCCAGGGCAGCTTTCTCGACCCCTGCGCTCAAAGATTTGCAGCAGATTTGTGTCAGATGACAATCTCTATGAAGGTGGCAGGTTGACCATGCGCGAGCATGGCTTGTGTTTCAGTTGTACTACTCAGGTTTGCTCGTGTTGCTTGCTTGTGGGAGCTTGTGACGGCATCAATGCCTGTTGTGTTGCTGCAAGGTGCACGGTGGATGGTGCGGCTTTTGCATCCATGGCAGTGAATGGAGCCTTGCTAGCAGTTGTGAGCTTGGAGCGGCTGTGTTCAGCTGTTGGTGGCGTACACAAAACAACAACAAAGGTTGCATGACTGGTATCCGGACGCACATGGCAGTGTGCAGCAGTTTCGTGGGGCTTGCCTGTGTACCTGGTTGGCGTTGTGCTGCCCGTTGTGGGTGGAAGCTGTGCTCTGTGCAGTTGGCAAAGCGTTGTGCAGCAGGAAACCAGTGGCGGATGATACAGTTGCAGGCGCCCGTGGGGCCATGCAGCAGAGTGGAAGAGACAGGCAGCAGTACCGTGTGTTGCTGCAACTCCAACCGTGCGGTGTGCGTGTGATTTGTGACGAGTGAGCAGCGAGGATGCAACGTGTGATCTGCACCTGCGGTAGTGTAGCAGATTGATTGTGTGAACTGCGCTTGCCATGGTGCAAGCACCTCTTGCAGCAGCAGGACCCTGGTTTTGCGGCAGCGTGTGCTGTCCTGCACATGCGGTGTGCGTTGTGCAGTCTGATGCAGCATCCATGCTTGCCAGCAGTCAGCACCTTCTCATGCCTCTCTTGCAGCACTGCTGACTGATTCTTGCACGGAAGCTGTGGCTGTTTCTGCAGCCTTGTTATCGAGGTAGTATGCTGTCTCGTCAGCTGTGGATAAAGCTGTCGACAGCAACAAACCTTTGACTGTGACGTTTCATTGACCACGCTGCATGGCAGCGGCAACGTGTCTAGCTGCTGCTGCCATGCAGCGGGCTATTTTGTTTGCGCCTTCAGCACACGCTTGACAACAGCAATGCAGCGTCTCCGCCCATTGCAGTGCATTTGACATGCGCTGTGTTGACGTTGGCCGGTTGTGGCGGAGATGGCGCTATGCTGTTGTCAGCGTGTGCTAGTCGGTGCATGAGATCTTCCCAGCAGTGGTGCTCGCTTATCTTTTCTGATCACATGCATCCATATCAGTGATGCAGTTGTTCCTTGTCTTTTACTTGCACGCAACAGTAGTAGTTGTAGGCCAGGCAGGACCCCAGAAGCTCTGTTGTTTTGTGTGAACCCCGTGCTACGATGCACAGCATCAGCTAAGACGCCAGCAGAAAGCATGGAAGATGCTCATGATGCCGGCGTCTGCTGCAGTCATGGCTGCAGACCAATAAGCTGCAACACAAGTTATGTAGTGAGGAGCAGCACTCTGCTGGGGAACACAGAAGCAGTGGGGCTGTGTGATGCAGTTGTATGCCAGTTTACTTCACGTGTAACAACATTCCTGTTTATCCGGGGGTGGATCAATCCCAGTCGCATTGGTCATTTAGGCTCAGCAGCAGCATCAAAGACATTTTCTCATGCAGTCTGTCCCTTCTGATGGGGACAGCCTGCGCACGCTCACATCTGCCCTGCAAGGTGCTGTGCCGTATCTCACCAGCATGCAGACGCGGAGCGGTTTGCTCTGCACAGCTCGCCAATAGCACAGTTTGGGCTCTTCAGCGGTCTGCCACGCCTGTACACCGTCACTGGCGCTGTCAGCTACTTGATGCTGGGACTGAGGCACTCTGGTGGAAGGCCTAGGGCTGGCAGCGTTCCCATTATGTACCCCGCATGCAGCAGCTGCACAGCAGCAGAGGGCGCCAGTGGCTGTTTCTTGGTGCCGTGGTTTTGTTCCGACAGGACTCAGATAGTAGTGACCAGGCCAGCCAACAGCAATTGCCTCCTGGTCACACAGTACATGCTATTTGAGTCAGTGAGGTTTTTTGGGTTGGCTGTTTTCCCCTCATTATGCAGTTTTGAGTGTGGTTCTGCGCACGGCTGCTCACCACACTGGATTGATGCATTGCATATCCGTGGATTGGCTTCTGGTGAAAGCATCTTCATGGGCAGTGGTGTTCAAACGGTAGTGACCAACAGTAATTGCACTTTGGTCACATTGTATCTACTGTTTGAACTGGTGAGTTTTTTTGGTGTCGGCTTTCTTTCCTCACAATGCATTTGCAAGCAATAATAGACTCCTTTATTGGGGCGGCTGACGAAGTCAGTCGGGTGTGTGCGGCATGCAGCTGAGCTGCAGGCTGTAGCACACCAAGGGGGTGTGGGGTTTCAACTCCTCCGCTGTCTTTGGTCCGGGTGCTGGGCACCTCCTGGAATAAGGGCGCTTGGCGTGTCTTACTGATGGCGGCGGTGCCGTAGGCCTCCGACAATTAGGTTCGCCTGATTGCTGTGTATGGCCAGCCAGTAGATTTTGCCCCCCTTGTAACCAACAACAACAAAAAAATTAGGCTCAGCAGGCTGCTGGTGTAGACCCGGTGCGGCTCAAACGCCACAGGCAGCATTGTCACAGCAGCCCCTCAGTGCGGCCCGCCGAGTAGGGATCATTCTCGTGGACTCCATGTTGTGTAACCCGGTTGTAACATTAATGCATAACCTGCAGGCAGCTGCCATGAGAGCTTGTGCCCGCCACATGCGGCGCATGCATGCACATGCATGCGTGCATGCACGCACTGTGTGCAGCACCTGCCGGGCTGTGAACAATCCATACCCCGCCCCGTACGCAGTGCATGTCATCATCATCATCAAATTACCAGATCAAGCCATAGCATCAACGCGATCGGCCCCCCCGCCCCCCCCGGGGCAGAACGAGGGAGTACCGCTCCATTATGTTTGCAACTATTGCGCACGCAGTGCATGTGTGACACTCCTGTCTGAACCGCTGTACTTGCAGGCAGTTCCAAAACACAGCTTGCTGCAAGCTGCAGCATCACATGTCTTGACACGTCCAGAACGCCACGCCCCCTGCCTTGTCTGCGGTGACCAGTTGGGTGCAGTCGCTGCTCCAGCCTGCTGCCACAGCCGCCTCCTTGTGGTGCCTCAGCTGCCGCACCGCACCTGCACTGCCAGCAGCAGCCTGCAGGTCCCACACAAACACCTGCAGCCAGCACAGGCAAGGCAGATGAGGGCTGCTGCCAGCTGTCTCGAGGGCTGCTGATTCTGTGCACTCATTAAGCGTCAGGCATGTACACGTGCATACTACTGCTGCATCTTGTCACATATAATAACAAACAGTGCACGCAGCCGTTGCTTCGTATCATCATGTAACAAATCAAGCGACAGCATCGATGCTGCCGTCGACCATGCGCCCCACTGTTGCTTCTGCAAGTGCACAACAGCAGGTTCAAATGATCGTGTGCTGCCTCACCTGACCATCTGCAGCGCCTGCTGCCACAAACCTCGCATCTGCACTCATCTCTGCATGGCACTTGCCCCTACCCATGCTGCCGATATGCCCAATGTTGAAGTGTGGAGCCCTGAGAATCTGCAGCAGCAACAGTTGAAAAGGACCATAGGGCACAACCATGTGCTTCAGAGCAAGTTTCGGTTGCACACCACGCATGCAACTAGCAAAGGATCACAGCATGAGGAATGCCTGATGGCTGCAAGACTGCAGCTCCTTGCAAATGACTGTACACAGGTAATTTTCAAGCCACACACAGTCCACCTGCATGGTGCTTGGCTGCCTGAAGTCCTATAGTTGCTGCACTAGTACAACCGTCGTAATTTGCTGCACCTACTAATCTGTCTGCGATTAGTTGAGTGGGCAACCCTTCCACCCACGCCTTTTTCAACAGCCTCACCTGCACAGTTCCCAGCTGCCTGAAGTCCCACAGCCGCAGCTGGTTGTCCTTGGAAGCAGTGAGCAGCCTGTCTGCATGCGCGGTGGGGCTCAGGCACAGGATGGCCTGGCTGTGGTCGCGCACCTGCAGCACACACACCAGCGCACGGCCAACATGCACACCATTCAGCCTGCAGGGAGGATAGATGGTCGGGCAAGGCCTGCGAGCTTTTTGACTGCTTGCTGGTATCAAGGGGAGTACATGTATAAGAGACTTCTCTTATATATACACTCCCCTTGCTGGTATGTGGTGCACACACACTGTGCTAACAACGTTCTGCTGGCATACTGGGTGGTTAGATGGTGATGGTTGCAACGGTGGTTGCACCCAGCCAATGTATGTGTGTTCAGCACTACTCAGTACACGTGTAGGCACTCGCACAAGCCTTCTGATCATGATGTTGAAACTAGCACTAATGGCATTGGGTATCATCGTCACTGTGTATCACTCCACTTTCTGCGCAAGGCACAGCTGCAGAGCATCCTGCAGGGGATTCTTACCTCAGCCAATGGCTGGCTGCCAGCTCTGCTCTGGCGTAGGTCCCACAGGCACAGCGTGCCGTCAAGGTGGCCTGCGACATATAAAATGTCACATATTGCAGATCGGCAACAACACAGCATATGGAAGCAACCGTGCACACGCGCTCATATATGCTGCTGTGTGACATGCGTCATCTGGTGCAGGCCAGTCAGGCACCGACCACAACAAGACCCCTTGTGAGAGCAGATGCTACGTACTCAGCTGGCTGATTGGAAGGTGCCATTTGTGTGCATAGTTTGGTGGTGAGCAGCGTAGGTGGCCGGTGTGCTGCTGCGTGCGTCAGAGCGAACCAAAGATCAAGGGCCGCCAGCACATACTGCAAATGCAGGAGCAACTCCTCCTCCACTTGCTATGCACGGCATGCGCATGAAGTTGCTGATTGGCAGGTGGACGCCTGCACCCCCCAAGTTCCAACACCTGTCACGCACCGGTGACGAGCGTGCAGCCGTCTGAGCTGAGGCAGAGCGTGGTGGGCATCTTGGTGCATGGCAGGCTGCGGCTGCTGTAGCCTCGCGCAAGATCCCACACCTGCATCACCACAGGCGGTACAGTTGTGCACATCGAGGTGTGCAGCCCAGCGTGCCATGCAGATCAGCGTTAGTGCATTGCTGCTGCTATAGCCGCACACAAGGCCCCACACCAGCAGCAGAAGAAGGGACACTGACCAGCCACAGCGAACTTGCAGTGAGCTATCAGGGCAGGTGGCCTGCAGGTGCCCTGCATATGCTCCATTTGTGACCATGCTTACTCCAGTGCTGTCCTTACCTGTCGCCGCTGTCACTGTCAGCAGCTGCACCAGATGATGACTTGCTGTTATGCTGCTGCGCATGTTGACCCTGTTAGCCCCAGGCAGCACATGGGTCTGCATGAGCAGGGTCACCAGTGGCATGTGCAGGGGGGGGGTATTTATCTGCTTCACTTGCGTGCATGTGCCTCCCCGTGCCGCTACATTTCTTTCATGTACATGCTGTCATGCTGCAGCCAGCGCCTCACCTTGAGGCACCTGTCCTCGCCTGCTGACACAGCCAAGCCTTCATCCAGTGGGCTGCAGGACACGCAGCTCACCGCATTGGTGTGCCCCGTCAGCGTGTGCACAACCTGCGGTGCGGCACAGCAGCACAGCAGACAGCAGGTGACACACCGGTGTTGCTGTATGCAGTGGGTTGAGGCAATCAGGGCAGCAGGCAGTGCACAGGCGCCAAGTAACGCCTGACTGCTGTGCTTCAGGTGCAAGAGGTGAGAGCGCAGGGCAGCTGTTTGACTCCTTCGCTCTAGCCGGGTCACACGATATGACACACGTACAGCACGCAGTGACGGCACACTTCCGCCCCGTTTAAATGCAGTGCACATGCAACCTGCCTGCAACCGCTTTGGGCAGCAAATAACTTGCATCTGCAGCGAGTGCTGCATCTGCGGGTGAGAACAGCACTCAAATAGCAGCAAAAAAGCATAGTGGCGAGCCTGCATGTGGTGGCTCGTGATGCACCGGCGTGCCTGAGAAGTGTGCCAGCCTGGCACACTGCACCTGGCATTGGCAGGTATGCTGCTGGATGCACTGCTGTAGAGATCAAACTGGCACCTACTACTAGGAGCGGACCTTCAATTACTGTTGCTGTTGCAAGCTACACTGTAGGAAATGATACTGTACCAAGCAGTTGCAGGCAGGTTGCAGGTGCCCTGCAAGTCTGAGAGGTTTGGCGTTTCATGGCGGTTCTGCAGACCTTGAAACTGACACCCCCCTTACACTCCAGGCAGCTAGCCACTACCCTGCAGGCCGCGTGGAGACAAGATACAGTGCTCGCATTTTGTCCAGAATAACACAGCACAGCATCACAAGGTTCTGCCAAGACAGAAGAGCCCGAGAAGAGAAGCAGGTGTGGTGCGGTGTGGCATGGCTGCACAGCCTCTAGCACAAGTCCGATCTGCAGCTACTGCGTGTATCTGATAGAATACCGTTACACCGCTGATGCAGCGGCTTCGTTTCAAACAAATCGGGGCGAAACGTGACGATGCAACAAGTTTGATGTTTTGCGAACGCAGGTGCCCTTTTTGCACACCGATCATTGGGTATCGGTCACCAAGCGGAACATACGTCATGCGGTCTGCTGCGATCGCCGTAGCAGCTGTGCTGCTGGTAGCAGTCATTACGTACACCGCTGATGCAGTGAGCTGCGGCTCACTTGGCGATATGCCGCTCTCGGGCTGCATCACTTGCGAGCCTGCTGCTGTCAACTTGACAGGAGGGATGGCATGGCTTCAAGGGCAGGCACCTGCATCAAGACGCAGCTACTGCACGCTTTGGGGGTGGCCGAGGTGGTGGCAAGCCACCTGGCCATGGTGGCAACTGGCCACCCAAGGGGGAGACCAGCATGACGCTGCCCAACTGCACTGAATGCGACACTGCCAACAACTTCACAGCTATGCCGCCAATCAGCAGCAGCAAATGGGCACACCCAACATCGGTCGCTGCGGTAAGTCGACAGACAGCAGCGCTTGCCAGCACTACTCCAAGCAGGAGCATGCTGTTGATCAAGGCAACCACCACAGCAGATGCACCATGCGTGCTGGTGCTTAGCAGTACAGCAGCAACAGCCAAAGTAAGGCAACCACACTCTGAAAGCATATGTGCTGCTATGGCGGTTCACTGCACGCAGGTTGCATTGACGGCTTTGGTGCCAAGCCAACTGAGAACGTGACCGTCACATGGGCCGGCAAGAGCAAGAGCATGCCCAAGTTCGAATGCGTCAAGTGCCTGGACACGCAAGTCACACTGTCAGCAGGCTCCGGAGTCATCCCTGTGTACAACAAGTCGACCAAGCAGTGGAGCCTAGTGCTGATCAAGTCGCTCAACAGCCGCTGGAAGGCTGCCCGCTTTGGCCTGGACTTCCCTGTGAACTTCCACAGCGTCTGGGGCACGAAGAAAGGTGGCAACAACAGGATGGCCACACCAGACCGTCGTGGCAGTGGCCGCGGTGGGGCTTGGAAGAAGGGACCCGGCATTGGGCCGTTCTTCCCTGGCCAGTGCATCAACTGCCCCACAGGCAGCAGGAAGGAGGCAGCTGCATGCGGTGAGTGATGTGGCGTGTGTTATCACCAAGTACTGCTGTGTGGCAGCACTGCCATGATGCCTGCATGCTGCTTGTATTGCGTGGGAATCACACCAGGCGGAGACCCCTGTTGCTGCTGTGGTGATTGCCGATGGTCAGGTGCAGCCATATGCCTGTTTGGCAGTGCGAGTTGTGTAGGGACGAGGCGTGGTATGTAGTGACGGTGGCTAGTGATGCATGATGACAGCACCCCGGTCACAGCTGCCGTTGCGCATTTTGAGAGAGCATGGTACACACAGCTGCCAAATGTCAGCTGTCGAATGTGCGCTGACGATGGCAGCTGATTCTTGCTGGCTCAACTGCCTGCTCCTTTGCCTGCCGTTCATCCGCGTGTGTGCCACGCAGTGTAAGCCGGATGCCGCGCAGCAGTGATGCTAACCTAAGGAGGCGTCAAAGACACACGCAACATTCCCAGGATCAAACCCCAACTGAAGTGCAACGACACCAGCACAGACGATCTGAACAGCTCCATTCTTTAAATGCGGCGTCTGCAGTTGTAGCTGGCTGTACAGAATGAAAGACCCTCCATGTTTCTCTTTTACAGTAGATGTCTGGCGGGTTAGATTTTTGAAATATTGATCATGCTCAATGCGGTACAGTAGTGCACCTGTCGTGGTGCAGCTGTCACCTGCTTTTCTCTTGGGCGGCATTGGGGCAGCTGCAGCAGTCATGGCAACATGCGGGGTGGCTTCACGCTGTTAGCAACTGCTGCAGCCATGCACTGCCATGATGAATGCTGAACTTTTGTACACTGTCTAGATCACCCTGAACCAGCGTCAGTAGCTCCGTTTCATGCTGGGTCGTTTGCATGCTGCACAAGGCGCTTGAGGCAGCTGCACCCAATATATTGTGCTGCAGTTCCTGCAGCAGTGATCTTTGCATACCTTCAAAGCAGGTTTCATGCTACTGTGTTGAGCTGCTGAGCAGCTGCGATGTGCTGTGCAGAATCATGTGCTGCGCTTTGGTTCTTGGCTGCAAAGAACACATTTGTGAGTCTGATTGCTTAGAAGCTGACAGCTACTAGTAGTTGTAACATGCATGTCTGTGCTCTGGTGCATAGCCTGCCCTCTGTCTGCTTGTGCTTCAACTTAGCATTCTCGTCGATGCTCTGTTTCACTAAAATGCTGTCATGCATGACACAGTGTTATGGGAGTTTGCCACAGTACTAGCAGTGCACCTTGTTTGTCTGGGTTATGGCACGTAACTTTGTTGCAATTTGCCGGGTTTCTGCCAACAGCAGTGGTGAGATCGAAGCAGAGCAATTGCGGAAGTTTATTGTCTGTCAAACCATATCAGCTGCACTGTGCATGCAATGCATGTAATTAGTATATGCTGGGTTCATGACACCTGGTCTTCGAAGTTGGTCAGCACTGTCAGATACTAGGGACTGCAGCACCAATGGTGCACATGCATGTGCAGCCTTGCATACAGGAGTAGGGTGTCTCTGCATGCTTTCCTGCTGTAGTGCTGCTACGATATCACATGCATACCTCGTGCATACATGCTCGCAGCATGACGTTGTTGATCACTGGCAGTTGATGTTTGCTAGCACCGTGCTAAGTGATAAGTTATCTGCATGCCGGGTAACAGGCTTGACCAAGCAATCAGCCTTTCCAGTGCGTGATGCAGTCTGGAGAGCTCAATAGCGAGCATTTGATCAGCGCAGTACTGCCGAGCAGTACTGCCGAGCAGTACTGCCTATCGTGTATAGCGCCAGAGACCCTGACAACAGCCTCGTAGGGTTTAGGCCAGCATAACACACCCACAGTGCCAGCAGCACAGCCAATAGAGTGTACTGCCAGCCCAGCAACAAGTGACAAACACGCCTGACTGGAAGCGTGTGGGCAAGCACGCGCAAACTCTGAGGCCTTGCAGGCCACCCATGCGCTTTACTGCTTTACTTGCGTGCATGTGCCTTCCAGTGCCGCTACATTCCTTACACATGCTGTTCGCACCTGTCCTGAGGCGGTGTTCCACACCAGCAGCCGCTTGTCCCCGCCAGCGCCCAGCAGCCGCCGCCCGTCACTGCTGAACGACACGTCATTCACACTGCCCAGCATGCCCTGCAGAGCAACAGGGGCACAGGAGTGGCAGCTTGCATAACCGAGACTAATCTGACAGCAACTGCACACAGGAATCTGGGAAGAGTAACTCCCCACAGCAACGGTGGAGCAGCGCATGCCAGTGACAGCGTCTAAGGTGTGTGTGCATGTCATATGCGGCAGCTGGCTGATCAACCAGGATGCTGCATGGAGCAGCAACTTGCTGCAGCAGCCGCAACCATTTCTTCACACATGTGACCTGTTTGCTGGCGCCATGCATGCACAGCTCAGGTCGTTCTGCAGCACAAGCCAGTGCCCACGTGGCTGGTCTGCATGTGGCCACTTGGATTGAGGCACCTCATCTGCACTCAAGCCTGAACTGCTCCCACTTCGACACAGTCACCCAGCTGTCTGCTTGCAACCTTGCTCCTGCCCTTTGACTACAGTAACACCGGGTGTTGCCTGGCCGGGTGTCGCTTGACACAGCAGGTTGGGGGGTGTCCATCTGCTTTACTGGCGTGCATGTGCCATCCAGTGCTGCTACACTATTTACAGCAAGTTCAAAAGCAGGCTCACTACTCACGTGGTAGGTGTGCACGTGGCTGTTGAGGTTGAGGTCCCAGGTCTGCACCGTCTTGTCCATGCCGCAGCTGGCCACCAGGTGCCCGTGAGGCTGGAAGGACAGGCTGCAGCAGCCGCCAGCATGCGCCTGGGGAGATAGCATGCAGAACATGCAGAGCATGCAGCACATGCAGAGCATGCAGCACACATTTTAGGCAAACTCAGACAGCAGGCACAGTGTTTGCAGAACGTGTGACCGCTGACCCAACAAAGCACACAGCTGACAGTAAGCTATGTGTGCAACGCTTACACGGATGCGGCTCATACAAAGTGCATGCGACCAGCGTAACCCAGCATCAGCATACATCAGACCTTGCTTCACACTCACCCTGCTGTGTCATTGAGCAGCGACCATGAGCTGGAATCAGTACCTACCTGCACAGCTTTTGTTGGCGCTGCAGGCAGCTGGCGCTCCTTCAGAGCCCCGACGGGCCCCTCAGGCAAGCCCATCTTCTGCTTCAAACTGCCCCACAGCAGCTGCCCATGAGTGCCAGCAGCCCCCGCAGCACCTGCTGCTGCTGCTGCCGCTGTTGCTGCAGTTGCTACTTCTGCAAGGCTGGTGCGCCTGCTGGCAGCAGCGCTGGTGTCGCTGGGCGTTGATGCTGCTGATGCTGCTGCTGACGTGGATGCTGATGTGGCACTGCCTCTGCGCCGTGTGAGCAGGCCCAGCAGCTGAGATGCGGCACCAGCCTCAACCTGTGTGCGGTGAGGAGCCAAACAGAGTCAACGTCAGCAACACAAAGCGTGCAGCTGCAGTGTGCATGTGTCGCTGGAGTTGCTGCATGTTTTGTTGGGCCTGCCAACAAACACGCTCGTTGAGGGCAATGTTGTGCCATACATATGGATATGCGACCTCATTTCCTGGCTATGTAACACCTGCCACATTAAGCACACAGCTGCCAAGCCTACAGCTAGATGCTGTATCACACACATGCTAATGCATATTTAAATCGCCAACAGCTGATTTTCAGGCGCAGAATACAAGACTGCTACGTGCGTCAAGCAAGCAACCCCAAACGCCTCGCCTGCTGCCTCTTTGCGTTATCCATCATCTCCTCATGCATCTTGCTGATCTGCTCAAGGCGCTCAGCCTGGCAGTGAACACAAACGTACAGCAGCAGCAGCAGCAGGGTTGAGGGCCAGGGCAGGGTGAAGGCAGGGTTGGCATAAGTGCAGCCTGCACATGTGCGGCACATGCATCTGGTGGATCTGCTCCAGTTGCTCAGCCTGGCAGTGGAGAGAAAGCACAGCAGCAGCAGCAGCAACGGCAGCAGAAGCAGCACTTGTTGTGTCAACATGGCGCACGGGAACCCCAGGAGGCAATAAACAACCACAACTGCGCACGAGATGTGCACACTGCCCCAGGTGAACCAGCACTGCAGCACGCTTGATACACTGTACTCCCGGCACTGGTGACAACCACCCCAGTATGAGGTGCGGCGGCCCGCTGCTGTGCAGCATCAGCTGCCCCACTGGGTCTGCAACATAAAACCAGTTTGGTCATGTGACTGGCTACAGCGACTGGTGGCGTACAGTTCTGTTGTTGGTTCTTCGTCCGTATATTCACATCGGGAAGCAACGCGTTTCGGGCTCTTCAACCTTCATCAGGCTTCCACATGCCCCGCACCTCTCGCGCCACTATGGTGCGCAGGCGAGCCTCCAGCGCCACGTTATCATGGTGTCAACATGGTGCACAGGAACCCCAGGAGGCAAAAAACCACAACTGTGCAGAATGATGTGCACAGTACCCCAGGTGACCCAGCACTGCAGCACGCTTGCTATGCTGTACTGCCTGCACCGGTGACAACAACTCATGAGTGTAGGTGGTGGTGCGTCCTGCTGCTGTGCAGCGTTAGCGCACCCACTACAAGCACCGCACCTCTCGCGCCACTGATAACAATAGAACACCCTGCGTAGCTCATTCATTCATTCACTCATTCATGCATTCACCTCTCGCGCCACCATGGTGCGCAGGCGAGCCTCCAGCGCCACATTGTCAGCCTTCAAGCGCTCCGCCTCAGCCTCCGCAGACACCTTGGCAGCCACACTGCAGCAGCAACCCGGCAACACTGAAGCATAATGACACAGTGCGCTCAACAGTACTGCAGCTTGTAACTAGCAATTTGCACAACACTAGTGCAGCATGTGGTTCGTGTTGACTACGCACAACAGCAAAGCTGCAACATGAGGTCCTTGTGCCAAGCAAGGTTCTATCAAATCGTTCACTTTGACAGATGCTGCAGACGCCGCTCATCCGGCAGCACAGCTGCACACACACGTAGGTTTGGAGCTGACCATGCTTGCGCCGAAAAGCACTGCCTTCACCATGCAAGGCAGCCATGACTGCATCAGCTGCCTCAGCTCTCACCGTGCCTCCGCCTCTGCTGCTGCCAGCTGCCGCGCCTGCTTCTCATCATCCAGCGCGCTGCTGACCTCAGCCAGTCGCGCCTTGAGCCCGCTGATCTCTCCAGCAGACAGCTCAGCAGCCTCCGCTGCCTCTGTGTTGGCAGCTTTGAGGATGTCGTTTTGGCGCTGCAGCGACAGCAGCTCCTCATATGCCTGATGGAGGTGGAAGGTGTTACACAAATAGTGGAAGTTAAGCAGTCAGCAGCATGCCGGCATGGATCAGCAGGCGAGGGCAAGGACCAGGAGGTTCACCAAAGCGCAGACGATGGTGCAGCTGCAGCACAGCCTACAACATATGCCGAGTGATGCAGCTGCTCAAAAGTCACAATCCATATTCCATGCCACATCCAGCGCACCTTTGACTTGTCTCGTAGCAGTGAGGTGAGCTCACTGTTGGCTCGCTGCAGGTCTGCCTTGTACGACTCAGCCTGAAGCAGCAGCAGCAGCATGATTGCAAGCATATCAACAGAACAATGCATGCAGAAGGCATGTCGCTGCAGGTGTGCTGTGAGCAAGCAGCAAACTTGGCTTGATAGTGTAGCACAGGTTGGGTTGCAGGCAAACAGCAGAGAGCAATGACGCACGGTGCGGCTGGTGCTGGGAGCAAGCATACCACAAAAGGCGCTGCAGCTCTGCTTTTGTAAACAAAACCCTAGCATTGAAGGTAAAACGAGGAACCAGTTATGATCTACCTTTGCTGCGAAGTCGCGTACAGCTGCCTCGTCGAAGGCTGCCAGGCGCTGCTGCAGTGCTGCCACTTCATCACGCAGCTCAGCAGCCTCCTTGTCTAGCACACCCACACGCACCTTGCAGCCCAGCAGCAGCAGCAGCAGCAGAGGCACCAGCAGAGCAGCACATCTTGCAAGGGCAGTCAAATCACTGCCTTTTGAGAAAGGCTATACAAGTGCAGCTGCGGTCGATAGGCTGAGCTGCATGCATGCTGCGCGCACCGGGCGGGTGTAGTGAGAGAAGAGGGAAGTAGCTGCAAGAGCATGGAATCTTGACAACTCAGAGTTAGATTCGAAAAAGTATGAGTCAAGCAGCACTGAACGCTGCTAGCGCTTCTGCTGCTGCTGCTGCTCCTGTGCCACTGTTGCTGCCGCGCTGCCTCCGCTACCTACAACAGCGTCACAGCAGCAACCTGATGGTGCTTCCACCTGGCCAAGTATGACATCAATCACCTCTAGCTCCCTATTACGTTGCATGCAGGACATGTAGTCTGCCACGATCGTCTCGAAGGGCTGGGTCTGGCTGCAGTGCAGCTGCTGCACCTGGCTCCACACATGACGCTGCAGCGCCTCCGGAAAGCACCCCAGCTGAAACATGATGACCTTGAGATTGCTATTTGTTTGCCTGCGGCTGCTCGGCACGTCGACTTTGTCTTGCTAGTGTTCCTGGGGCAGATGAACTGTTTGCGTTCATCGTCTGTGCTCAACAGCCGCTAGGTCGCCATCAGATCTCTTGCCGTTACATTAAAAACAAATCGAGCGAGTATGACTCCAATCAGAGAGAGTGCATCTGGCTTCAGCACGAGCAGCAACAATCCAGACAGCAAACGGGTGTGCCAGCACAGAGCGAGTATCAGCCAGACAGCAATAAAGCGTGGTAAGTCAACAGCAAGAGGTCGCTGTAGAAGTTGCTACTGCTGCCACATGCATCTGTGCCTGATCCAAGAGCAAAGCCCTGCCAAGGTTGGTGGCAACGAAACCCTAGCACCTGACAAGCAACCTTGGCGCTGCGTGCTGGCAGATGCGCGATGCTCAGGAAGCCTGAATGCAACAGCCTAAGGTATGCAAAGGACGTGCTTCGCGCCTGATCACAGTGCTCAGATTGCACCGTCTCCGCCGTTCCTGCCACTGCCACTATCCTGTCCACTGCGTGCCTTATCATAGGCATAGTATGCCCCAGGGACCCATACCACAGCCACGCTTGTTACAAGGCAGCCACCTGCCTGCCAAAGTTGACTCTTATGAAAACCAGGCACTTGCCGCTTCACAGCCCCTGCACTGCTGCTGCCAGCACACCAGCAGAGGGGCTCACAGGAGTGCCCGGGTGCTGCTGCTGCTGCTGCCGCGCCATGCTGCTGCTGTGCAGCTGCGCCACTGCTGCATTGCTGTGGCCAGCGCTGCGGTGGAAACTCTGGCCGTACTGGCCTGCCGGCACCCCTGTGGTTGCTGATATGGTGGGGTCTGAGGGGGCTCGTGTGGCTGTGAACAGGTCGTGCCCTGCATGCCACTGCTCACATGGTAGCGGGCAGGACACAAGCAAAGCACGGAATATGAGAAATCAGCGGACACATGCAAACCATGTGCATCACATGCGCTTTGGTCAGGTACGAACAACCAGCAATTAATCAGTCGTGTGGCAAGGCCAGCTACACACCAAGTAGCTGCTTGTTCTGCACAATGAAGGTCCTGGCATCCTTACATTGCAACGAGCAGACGCCGCATGTCACCTACAACACACACCCTATCTAGCACTGTCATACTACAAACCAAACCACTGGCCTCCTGCCTCACCTGCAGCATCACATCACAACCGCAGCATCATGTCACCACCACAGTATATCATGTCACCACTGCATGACACATCCTGTGCCAGCTCACCCGTCCTGCACCCCCAGACAGACTTGATGCAAGACGGCTCACTCAACACCACCGCGGGGCGCACCAGACACATATGTCAGTAACAAGTGCTACGGTGGCCCACGGTGGGCCGCAGCAGGCTCACCTGCTGCATCATGTCCTGCGCCTCCTCCTGCTGCAGCTCGTGCAGGTGCTGCCACAGCTGCTCGTACACGCCGCGCGTGCTGACCACCACCAGCCCAGCAGCAGCGCAGCCCAGCAGGCACATCACGCCCTCCACCACAAACGTGGCCGCGTAGCAGTCCTGGCCGACGCAGGGCTCCCCCGCACCGTGCTTGGCCACAGCCTGGGTGTAGAAGTAGCCTGCGGCAGCAGGAGCAGATGTAGCATTGGCGAGCAATGACGGGCAGTGGCAGCAGCTGCTGGTCCTTGTATCCCTATGCAGGAGCATGCTGACACCGCCTGTCCCGGCTTGCAGACATGGCACGGCGTGCTCAAACACCCATGCAAAGCCCCCAGTCACGGTTGAACATGGCCACACAACGAGCTGCAAAGCTACCTCTGCATTTCTCTCTGCTTGCGCTTGCTGTCACAGCCGCTGCAGCAGCGATGCATTGTGCAGGTGCTGTTCCTACATGTTGAGCTGCTACTGTGCATAACTACGGCTGCTTGTGCAACGCACCAGCTAGCTGAGTTGGGAAGACGTAGCAGCCAATGGCACATGCCGTCTGCAGCCCCGAGTACGTTGCAGCAAAGTGCCGCAGCCCAAACACGTCTGCTGCAATCGCCGGAATGAGTGAGAACACTGCACCGTAGCTGAGTCCCACTGCCAGTGACAGCAGGTACAAGTGGCCAGGGCGTGCTGCTGCTGCTGTTGCCAGGATGGAGGCGCTGAGTGCTGCAAAGGTGCCCAGCAGCCAGTGTGTGCGGGGTGTGCCTGAGGCATGCAGGGCGTGCTCCGGCAGCATGCCCATTAGCAGCCGGCCTGCAGTGTGCCGTCGAGTGTCAGGCAGGCAGGACGTATCAGGGGGCAGGCAGGCAGGACGTGTACAGGGGCAGACAGGCGGCACGTGTCAAGGGTCAGACAGGCAGGACATGTCAAGGGTCAGGCAGGCAGGACGCATTATGGACGTGACAAGGGGTAGGCATGGCAGAAGGCCCAACCGTGCAAACGCAGGACGAGCAAGTTGACATGCAGCACACCCATCAGCAGGCAGCCTGGACAGTACCAGGCAGGCAGACAGGCAGAAGAACGAGCCGGTGAGGCCACACGGGAGCGAGCACGGTCATGAGTCCAAGCATGCAGACAAGGAAAGGCGCGCATGGGCGCACATATGTACAAACGCACTCAAACATACCTGCAAGCACATGATCTGGTGGTCAGTTGGCGTATTAGGCAGGCAAGCAGGCGGGTGGCAATGAATCTACGAGAGCAGGTGCTCGCACGACGACTGATTTGACATGCAGCACCTGGCAGTGTCACTGCTGTTGTGTGCCCCGTTCACCCGGTCCCACACCTGCTGCGTTGCCGACAGCAAAGATGGACACAAACACGACCTGGTCGCCGGGCGCTCCCCCCAGCGCCACCGTGATCTGTCCAAGGTTGTTGAGGAAGGTGAGGCAGCTGCCCACGCCGGCCAGGAACAGCCCAAACAGCAGCCAGAACTGCAGCGTGCGCACTGCCTGGCTGAGCGACAGGTTGGTGAAGCGGTGGTGGCAGTCGATGGGCGACGGAGGCAGGCTCAGGGGGCTGGCAGCAGCAGCGGCATCTGGTGGCGCATGCGGATGACAGGACAGTGTGTGCAGGGCAGAACCCGGTCAGAAGTTTCAGTAAGATTTGGCTTCTGTCAACTGACGTGCAGGATGCAATACACTTCAGTCTGAGAGCCAGGCACATGCAAGCTGCAGCAAAGAACAGGGGTAGACCACATCGTGTGCTGGGAGACATGCACAGTGGAGAAAATACGGCAGCCAGAGCTAGCGTACCTGTTAAAGACACGCGCCGTGCAGTAGAGGCCAGTTTGCTCAGCTGGCCACCTGCCTCTCCACGCTGCTGCTGCTGCTGGCTGTGTTGCCGCAGCAGCAGGGGCTCTTTGAGGGCTGTGCCGCTGTCAGCGGCAGCAGCAGTAGCAGGCTCGGCATCTGGCAGCATGATCTCCACAGAACCACGCCCTGCAGCAGTGCACAACCCCTCAGACATCAGGCTTGCCAAGAGGCAGTGCCAGACACACATATACACTGCAGGAGAGCTTACATCAAGGACAACTGTGTGCACCCTACAGCTGGACACACATGAACAGTTGGACGATGCAACAAAGCAAACTGTTTTGACCTCTGCAAGCGGCGCCTGGCCTGCTGTTGCCGCAGAGAATGATGCAGCGAAGTCAGCTGCCAGTGCACTACCCACCTGGCGGTGACATGACAGCAGCGCTCTGCACGAGCCTCATAGGCGAAGTAGCAGCATCCACACCACAGCACTGCGCAATGCGCACGCCGCGCACTGGCTGTGGACTGCTGGGCATTGCTGCAGTGTCAGCAGCAGCAGCAGCAGCAGGTGGTGCCAGTGCTGCAGAGATGCTGTCGAGGCGTGCGCGTATGGTTGCGCTGTCCAGGCGTGAGGTGTGGTGCAGCTGCTTGATCCACTGCGGGATGGTGCCCGCCTTCTCCTCAGGGTCAGCCAGGTGGTCGTGAACGTAGCTGCGCAGCCAACAGGGCAACAACACGCAGGCCAATCAGTCACTCATTCAGTGTGCAGCAGCACACACAGGCATGGCAGCAGGTGAGTTTAGCTGCCTTGTGCATCAGAGTTCGGTTACACTATATGCGAGCTTCTGTGTGTTACTGGGCGGGTGGTGGGTCGCAGCTATTGCAGCAGCATGCTGAGCAGCTGCCTGCCTGCCAAGCACCACTCGAAGAAAGCCGCAAGCCACATGTCACATGGGTCAGCGTGCTCACATGCTGCGTATGCCTCCCGAGTTCCAGGGCACCAGCAGCACCACGCTGAGCAGGCCAAACATGCCCAGGCTGTTCAGGTCAAGCAGGTCCAACGCCTGGCTGCCCGTGGACGGCAGACTGCCCAGGCCCTGCGGCAATTTGAAAAGCAATCAAGTCGTGTGACTGGCTACAGCTACTGAAGGCGTACAGTTCATGCGGCAGACTGCCCAGGCCCTGCGGCAGCAGCAGCAGCAGTTGTCCAGGATGTGCTCTGGTCAGCACGTACTTACGGTGGACAGCAGACTGCAAGTGCTCGGGATCAAGCAGCAAGATAGCATTGGCAACTGCTGCTGCTGTTGCTGCGGCCTCCTCACCTCCAGATCGGCTGTAGCAAGTGCTGTTGCTGCGGCCTCCTCACCTCCAGATCGGCTGTAGCAAGTGCTGTTGCTGCGGCCTCCTCACCTCCAGATCGGCTGTAGCAAGTGAGCGTAAGCCATAAGCGCACATTGGACTAACATAAGTAACGAATGGCTGGTAGTGCCTACATAACCAGTGGACTGTAACGCGCTGGCAGGGGTACTTGTGCAGTTCAATGTGCACCGCCACTGCTGCACTGCTGCTGCTGCTGCCGGCTCACCTCCAGTATGGCTGACGTCATCTGGTACAGTGCCAGTGCCGCCACGGTCACGTACGCCAGCAGGAAGCGCGTCTCAGGGTTGAACCTGAAGCAGCAGCAGCAGCAGCAGCGTCAGTGTTGCTTGATGTTCCGGTCGCAGCTGCAGCAGCTAGCAAGTGACATGCCGGCAGCAGCTGCAGCAGCTAGCTCGCGGCATGCTGGCAGCATAAGCCTGTTGCGGGTTATCCAACCCACATGCCTCACCCGTGTGTGAACGAGTGCAGCTCAGCCAGCTAGACGTGGCATGCCGGCAGCAGCTGCAGCTAGAATCATGGCATGCAGGCAGCATATGTCTACTGCGCGTTCTCCACACCCCTGCCTCACCCGCGTGTGAAGGAGTGCAGCTCAGCCAGCTAGACGTGGCATACTGGCAGCAGCTGCAGCTAGAATCATGGCATGCAGGCAGCATACGTCTTTTGCGCGTTCTCCAAATCCCCTATGCCTCACCACCCATATGCCTCACCAGCGTGTGAAGGAGTGCAGCTCTGCCAGCTCCACGTATGGCACGTGGTTGACGCCAGCAGACAGCAGTAGCGGCAGCAGCGACACCGTGAACGCCAGCAGCAGCAGGTAAGAGGCGGCGTCCGGGCTGAGGCTGCTGGTGTAGAGGCTGCTGTAGATGCTGCCTGACAGGCCCACAAACGACTTGAGCAGGCCAACCACTGCGCGGCAGGGAGACGTGCAAGCAGATGTTCAAGCATGTGCAGGGATGATCAGGCAACACAAGCATGCCGGGGCCTGGTCAACCAAAGCAAGCCAACCACTGCGCGGCAGGAAACGTGCAAGCATATGTGCAGGGACGTGAGCCGGCAGGGCAAGCATGAGTCCTGGTCAACCAAAGCAAGGCAGGCGGCAACGCAAGGGGCACATGCAGACAATGAGCGACCAAATAATTGACGTGCACTGCGCAAGACCCACAGCAGCACCGTATCCACACCTGCTTCAGCAACAGCAGCAGCAATGTCTGCGTCTGCTCACCTGCTCCCCTGTTGTTGGGGAAGTTCCTCACGTTGGTGACAATAGTGGCAGTGTCGTACCAGCTGCTGGCATTGCCTGCAGCACCGAAATAGCATGCAGCTTGCCTCAGCAAACGGGACGTGACGTTCAACGCATCTGTTAAGGGCAACAGCCAACTCTGTACACTAACGCTGGCAGCAGTACCCTGCAATACGGTATAGGTGCGTGTGGTTGCAGAACAGTATACGGATATTCCATACAGATATATCACCTTTCCCCAGCGTCACCGCCCACCCCCGGACCTGCAATGAAGGCGAAGGCCAGCAGCCCCATGTAGCTCAGCTGCAGGGCCCCTGAGGCAGCTAGGTACAGGCCGCCTGCACAGCACAGCCACCACAGCGGCAGTGAGTGCAGAGCAGCCCCTAGGCACGGCTGCTGCCAGCTGGGGAACAGCCCATCACCTGATCACATGCTTTCATTAGCTATAGCAGCTATCTTGGCACATGGCTGGCAGAGCAACACGGCAATAATACTACTATTACTCAGCAGTACGGACACAGCACACCGGTGCAGCGTGCATTTCCCCTCAGCTCACCATATCCCAGGGCACCCAGCACCACCCCAACCCAGATGGTGACCCTGCACGCAGCACATGCAACACGCATTCGGTCAACATGCCGCTTGGTGCCCCGCCTAATCGTCCCTCAATGCCAGGCTGTGCCCACTATAGGCAACAGTCCACACTGCTGACCCAGCAGAGCTGTGGCTGCTGGTGATGTGGCACCGTAAGTCTCCATGTAGTGCTGCTGTACACTGGCAAGCAGTGCTGGTGGTGGAGCTGCCTGCGTATGTAAAGGTCATTCCATATTGCCGCTACCAGTGGCAACGCTGCACGAAGCGCGGTGTACTGCCGTCCACTGCTGTCCAATCCGCTCGGTGTCTCGTGCACTGTACATTGCTGCAGCAGCACAAGCTGGTTTGCTTGCGCCATCCCCGTCACTGCCCTTTCCGTGCTGTGGAAGCCTATGCGTGTCCGCGCCACACAGCTGCAGCAAGCGCGCATGACGGGCACAGCACTGCACTTGCAGTGTACAATTGCACACACAGTTGCAGCAAGCGTGGAATGCGCCCCCTGCACTGCACTGCAGGAGGCTGCTGCTGTCCCCCCCCCCGCGCCATCCTCCCACCTCGGGCCCATCCTGTTGTGCTTCTCCATGAGCTCGTAGAAGCTGCCTGACAGCAGCGCAAGGAAGTTGCCAAACGCTAGCATGCTGCCCAGGCCCTCCAGCTGGACCTGCAGCAGCAGCAGCAGCAGCGGCAGGAGCCCACTTTCAACCCTAGCATACAACAAGAGTTGTGCGCCAGCAACACGGCCAGTGCACATGCAATTGTGCAAGCACACTGCAGGCACACGGACTGCGCGCACAGCCTGCTGCGCAGACACACCCCTTGCTGCTGTTGCCGCAACTGCCAGGATCACATGCTGTAGTCTCCTTGTCCCCATTCAAGTGCTTTTGTATCAATGCAGCAGCTTTCCCTGTGCATTGCTGGCAGCTACTGCCCTGCTGCTGCCACTGCTGCTGCTGCTGCCACCCACATGGTCCAGACCCAGGCTACTGCCGAGCGCAGAAGCGTATATGCTGAATGTGTACACTGGCGCACCAGCGACCTGCAGGAGCAAAACCGATGTAATAAACTAGCACTCCATATCCAGCTGTAAGCTTGCGCTTACTAGCACTGCAGGGCGTGT